>CYKH01000544.1:0-10343 GCA_001460835.1 Bodo saltans | reverse complement strand
TCCTCACTTTTTTTTTTGTTGCAAGTGCTGTCTAGTTTTTTTTTCCTTAAACGAAATGTTTGATGCAGCGGTGTCGTCGTAACGTAGGGGTGCATGCATGTGGGAAACCCCCAAGGTCCGTGTGAAGTGAATGGGCTGTTTAGGTACCGAGAAAGAACCGAGTAGCGACAACAAGAAACAAAACTACGTTTACAAGTTGTCACCAAAATACGACGGATTGTTTGAAGTGGGGGGTTGCACGCACCAAAAAAAAAAAAAAAACACTAAAAAAGAAAAAGAAATGAAGTGAAGGGGCTACATCACAAACTAAATCACAAAAAAAAAACACGAACTTTGTAGCAAATAAAGTTTAAGTGGTAGAAGTGAACAAACAGGAAGAGTGACAAGCACACCACACCAAAAAAATAGTTGGACGGAAGAAATCGGCTTCGTGTTGCGATTCCCAAGTTAGGCACGCGAAAAAAAAGGAAACAAGGAAACAAACGCAGCTAAAGCTCAGTCATCTCAACAAACCAAGAATAGCATTAAAAATATTTGCTTTCCTCAATCACACGAAACACAACAAACCTCCGAAAAATGCAACGCACGTGCATCAAAAGTTTTCAACGTTTGAAACTGACTGCTGTTTAAACAAGCAATAGTTTCTCTCCCTTTCTTTGTGAGTGCATTTAATCTTAGTCCGCCTTTCCTTCTACTCACTGACCACCAGGAAAAAAAACTAAAAAAAAAAACACATGAAAAAGAAAAAAGAAGCAAAAGTGACGTGTTTCTCGCCAGCATTGATAGGAATGCTCGTCAATGTACTTGCAGATGTCGTGGATCTTCTTGGTGCCGTCCTCTAGTTCCCACACATTCTCTTGTGTGGGGAACAGCAAAAAGCGAGAATGATCCCTTTCTCGTTTTTTAGTCCCCTCTCGCCTGTTTTTGTTGATGTGACAAAGCTCGCTTATTGCTGTTGTCGTTGAGTTGCTCTGTCAGAGACTCATCCGTGTGCATGATGAAATTCCACAGAGATTCAAAAATTGCCGAACGCATTTCTTCTTCTTTTTTTTTTGTTGTGTTGTCGTGGTTATGCATTTTCACACACCCTAAGCTACCCTTCCATGGATTATTTCTTTTCGCTTGGATTAGAAGTGGCGGCTGGTGCCACAGCAGCTTCTGCTGGGGTCGATGATTCTCCCTCTTTTCTGGGAGTGAGGACAATCTCATCGGATTGCTTCACGATTTCGTCCCAAAGAAGTGTTCGCAACTCGGCAACAGTTGTGCCCTCGTTCGATTCGATATTGGCCTCAAATTTTGCAGGAGCTCCCGCTTCCTCTGCAGCGTCTCTGAACTTCGATAAGTATGGGTGCTCAAAAATCTGGGCGGTCGTGAGGCGTCGCTTGGGGTGGAACTGCAGCAGTTGCCGAAGTAGGTCGATACCATCGCTAGATGCCTTAGGGAACAACACGCGGAAGTCGCGAGCGGGTTTTGTGGGTTGGGCGCAAATAAACTTCCTAGCCTGCTCGCTGAGGCACTCCATGTCTTCCTCGCTGGGTGTGCCCAAGAGGTCGACCACTAGTGTCAATTGTGCGACGTAGTCCTTACCGGGAAGCAGTGTACGCCCAAAGAGTAGCTCTGCAAAGATCAACCCCATGCTCCAAATATCAACGGCAGTAGAGTAGTGAGAGGACAGGGACAGCAGTTCAGGCGGACGATACCACCGAGTCACCACGTACTCAGTCAGTTCACCAGACGACTCTCCACGAGCGAGACCAAAGTCACAGATAACAATGTCGCAGTTCGCGTTGATAAGGATGTTGCTAGGCTTCAAGTCACGGTGAAGAATATTCGCCGTGTGGAGGTGGTGCAGTCCACGGAATGCTTGCGCCATAAAATACTGAAGGTGCTCATCCGTAAGGGGCTGTTGGCTCTTGACAATACGATGAAGGTCCGAGTCATACAAGTCCGTCACAATGTAGACATCAGCAAATGCATCACGATTGTTTGGTCGGACAAATTCTCGGAGACGAAGAAGATTGGTGTGCTTGATGAAGGATAGGACACGCAACTCTCTCGCAATGCGCTTGCAGTCAGTCAGGTCATCGAAGACTCGCGATATTTTTTTGATGGCAACAGGCTGCTTTGTGCGGCCGTCAACAGCCGCACAAACAGTGCCGTAGGCACCAGCGCCGACAACTTTTGTCACGCTAAAATGCTTTGGAATCTCAAATTTTTGACCTTGGAGAGTGTAGGTCACCTTGCCGCCGGGTGCAGGAACGGGAGGCTTCAAAGGCTGTTGCTGTGCTGACATCGTCACTTTTGTAGATTGTCGCCTCTCACTTTCGTTTTGTGCTGTTGAACTAAGTTCTCGTTACTAAAAAATGCAGCAGGAGTGAACATTTTTGCAAGGGGAGTCCCACAACTTTAATGAACAACACGCAAAAGGTGTAACAGGGCTTTCTTTGTGGTCTACTTTAATAATAATAACAATTGCATTGTACGATGCGGAGAGCGAGTTCTTTCCGCGACCCGTTCAAGTGTTACTCTTGCTGGGCACTTCCAGTGACGACTAAGGTACGTGTGCTCTTGACAAACTTTGCCTTGATAGAATCTACATCTAATCTGCACGGCAGCACAACACGGTGGTCGTTCACGTCAACGTACTCTGGTTCTGCCGCCAGGTCAACATCCTTCATGCCAGCCACAGCAGCAGGCGCGAGCAACCGAATCGTGATAAGTGGTGGGCTTTGGGTGCTATCCACAGACACAGTCTCAGTCCACCCCGACGACGATGGCATCGTGGAGGGGTGGGTAGGGGAAGACTGAGTCAACACTGCGGTCATTTCCGCTGACGTTTTTACCTGAGGAACTGTGGGGCCAGTGCTGTGACTGCTTGCTGCTGCTGCGCTGCCCCCTACCGACGACGAGGATGTGGGTTCAGAGGAATAGGTCGTCGTGTTGTCATTCTTCTTCTGCTTCAACAGTTCGTTTTGCAGCATTCGTGTCATCTCCTCCATTGCGTTGGGATCACGATTGGAGGCGACGTTGTCGATCATGGATAGCTGCTCCAGAAACTCTGCACCGGTCACTTCGTCGGCACTTCCCACTGTAAATGGGAGTGAGGGTTTGGGCTTTGGTGGTTGTGCCTCAGGCCGAGTGTCAATGACTTGCACTCGGTTTCGTAGGCCTTTGGGAAGGTATCCGAGGGGGTCTCCAGCTCCTTCGGGCAGGACGCCTTCCGTCGAGCCCTTGTCGTCATAGAGCCGCTTGCCTGGGTTGTTTAGGAATCCCTTCCGAATGACGGGCTCGGAGGGGCCCGGCATTTCCTGAACCAATTTCTTAGGCGCTTCAGGTTTTTGCGCCCCAGACGGAGTGGGAAGTTTGAGTGCATCGGGAATTGTCGCGCCAGACGAGGACACAGGAGGACCTGAGGGGCCTGGAGCCTTTCCGCTAGTCTCCTTTAAGAGTTGCTCATACAAAGAATTGGCTCGATTGCGGATGTTCTCTTCCAGTTGGCGTCGTTCTGCTGGGCTCAAGTGGTCATCGGCTCCGTTCTCTCCCTTTCCTTTTCTTGCAGGTGGATCTTTATACGAAATGCTTGGCACCATTTTGCACGTCTTTTTCGACAGCTGAATCCCAGTTTCTTGCGTGACCCAATCGAGCGCTAGTTCCGATACCTTGGGCAGAAACTCTTCGTATCGTGAATGTGTGGGAAGGACTCTCTTGACGATCTGAGTGTGGATGACCACGTCGACGATGATGATTTTACCCCCACCCTCTGCTTCGGAGGATCGATTGTGATGTTGTGCATCACCCACGGAGATAGGAATGATGAGGTTATCCAATCCATGGTGGTCCATAAACGTGGCATTCGGAATAGTGTCCATGCTTTTGGTGAGAGGTAGACCGACTGAGTCATGCCCACAGACATTCACGTAGACTTTAGTGGTTCCATCAACCGCTAACACTTTCAACACAATGCCAGGAATAATGGTGCCTGGAGGAGGCATTGATGGTGCACTTGTGTTCTGGTGAAGGCAGCAAACAAAGAAGATTCATAGAAATACATCGTGGGAAAATAAAGCAAAAGGAATTGGAAACGTGTGATGAGAATTGCGGCCACCAAGGGTCACAGAAGTCGTAAAAAGTTGTTTTACTTCACGAAGCGTACGACGTCACGTTTTCTTCGAGAACATGCTCTTTGGTGACCATTGCAACATGCCCAGTGATAGTGACGCATAAGAACGCACACCCAGATCCATCTGAGTCCCACACTTCATGCAGCTGCACGTTGTGACAAAGCAACGCGTTGCCCCCAAGGGATTTGACCAACGCACGAACCACGCCGTGAATCTCCATGTTGGTATTGGTAAAGAACTCTCCCAGCTCGTCTGCGCTGTACACTTCGTACGCCTCACGGATGAAGTGATGCGATACTCGGGAAATGTAGCGCACAATGGCATGTCCAGCAACATACGACAAGGGGGTGATAAAAAAAGGGTCGTCGTAGGCAAGTAACGCTCGACGATCTGAGGGAACACGCGAACATGGTTGTAGCAGTTGTTGAAGTGCGCCAACAGGCTTGTGCTGCAGCTGCTGCTGTTGTTGTTGGCCAATGCTGCCGCTTCCACTGTTCCGATGGTTGGTCACTGATGAAACTCGATCGCTGCTGTGGCGAGATTTGGAATGTCCACCATTGCCAGGTGCGGTCAGCGGATCTTCGCCTTGTTGCATGGGGACGACTTCAGATCCAATACCAATACGATCAGCAAAATTTCTTAAGGTTGCTGAAGCAAGGCTTCCCAATGCGACAAGCTGGCGGTGGACCATACCTGTACGCTTTGCCTGTTCATTGATGCCAGAGCGTTCACCGGGCCTCATCTCTGACAAAGGTCCAGAGGAGCGGCCCACTAACAACGCAAAGGGGTCTTGGGGAAGACTCATTGTAGAGAGAGGAGATTCACGGCGGAATGCAAAGGGGAGGTTAAACGGCGCATTGCTACGCGAAAACGTCGCTTTGCGGGTCCTCCGGTACTGCCTCCACCGCTTTTGAAATCCATTCGTTAGGTCGTGATACGAGCCTGCAGTGCCGTGAAGTGTCATGGTGCCTTCACCGAGGGACCCTCCCATATTCATCATCGCGTCATCTGTGCCATCAAACGTGTGATCTTCGCGACCGATGAGCACGGGCGACGTTTGACGGTTTGGAAGTCCAGACGTAAAGAGAAGCGACTCACATTCATCGAATGCGCGATTCTGCATCGTGTTGAGCAGTCGCTTGTCACTTTCACCACTGTCTCCATGGGCAACGCACACAAGGCCGTCCAGGACCATGTGAAGGTCATTGGTGTTCGGCTCAAAGACGCAATGAACGTGAAAATTGAACACCCGCAGGTCGTGCATACTGGTGGCTTTCCAGCACACTGCCAGCCTCCTCAATCGCATCAGAAACATCAGGCGTGCATTCAGGAAGCATTGATTTAAGAATGATGTGTTCATTTCAATGTGGTGGTGACCGCTGCCACCAAGTCCTCCGTTTTGTGCTCCGCTTGAGCCAGACGACGCGTCGTGGTGAACAGAGTATCGCCGTGAGAGGATAATACGCTCTTGGCTTCCAGAGTAGCGGTTGGACTCCATGGGAAGGTACGGCACCGTCACGACAAGGTCATCCAACCTCACAACGTCGTCAGTCGCATCTCCAGTGATCATACCCACCATCAGTTCCGCCTCCTCTTCGTCGTCGATGACAACTGTGTACTCGGTGACGTCATTGTGTTTCTTTGGGGAGCCAAATCCAGGGCCACCAGCACCACCGCTGTTTCCTCCACCGCCCCCTTCACCGTCGTCACTTGCCGACGACGATGATGACGAGACCCACGTGTCGTGCGATGCACCGTCGTCAATATGAGACCCACCGCTATCGCTAGATGTCCCATCCGATTCATTGTTTCGCTGCTCAGAGACGTCGGTTGTCATCAGCCCGTCGGTGGTGCCGTGTTGCTGCTGCATCCCAGCACTCTGCGGGGATCGTTGGACAAGCATCGAGTCCGCTGCACTTCGTCGCTTCGTAGTGGAGATAGCGGCGTTGCCAGACATTCCCATGGCGGCCGTCATCCGTCGCTTCGATGTTCGAGATATGGCCGCTTGCTTCGCCCGCTCCACAGCCCCTTGCAACTTACGAACGGCGCCTTGGGGAAGCCGCTCAATTTCCCAAAATTCCAACTTTGGTGTTTGCGGCACGGGCAGGCCAACCACACGAAACGCCGTGGCGGAGAGTGTCGCGATGATGACGTCAGACCCCACAGCAAACTCCACCTTGACACCAAATGCAGCATTCATCCGTTCCAGCTGCAGCTTGAAGATAAGCTGCTTGTGGAGGCTGAACTCCAAAAAAGGCAACGCCTGAGAGAGACACAAGGCAAGCTCAGCACCCTTCACATTTGGTTTCATTTTCGACACGGCTGCTTGGATGAGAACAGGTGCCCCGTCCACAGCGATATCCAGCGGCACGGCACACGACGCCAACATCACTTCTGGAACACTCTTTCGACGGCAGAGGGTGCAGAGAAAGCCTGACACCGTTCCGTCGTCACGACGCGTGCCGCCGTGATGATGGCGAGCATGGTTGTGGTGGTTGCCATGAGGACTCTGATGATGGCCTTGATACAAATGTAAAATCGCACACGACTTCCCGGTAATGAGGCGATGCGCCAATCTGTGGTACAAATTCTCAGGGCCACACCTCATCGCTAGCCACGTCGTGTCCAACACAACGGCAGTACCAGAGATGGAGAGCACCACGACGTCTTCGTGGTCATACATGGCAACCTCTTCGTATCCAATGATGGCGTTGCAGTGGAGGCTGCGGGCATTGTACTTCACCTCCTCACGCAGCTCACTCCACCATGCGTCGCGCTCTTGGGAGATAGATAATTTGTTTTTCAACTTGGAGACTAACTTCACGGAGCGAGCAGAGACGAGGCCGCCAATGTGGTACAACATTCCCGATGGGACATCCGAGACGGTAAGAGTGATGACAGCAGAGCGCTGATGATGCGCAGGGACTACCACTGACGTCGCGCCAATGAGACCACCGCCACCCGATGAGTTGTTGGTCAGCTGGTGCTGGTGGTTGGTAACACGAATCAGCTTGGCATCAATGTCATCCACCAGCGGGAGAGGCGGTGGTGGTGGGGCTGCTGCTGTCGTGGGTACAGTGGTGATTGATTGCATCATGGAAGAGATAATGGTACCACCAGCTGCCGAGCTATCAAGGACAACATTGGCACTCATTCCGAGAAGATCAACTGGCGTGGAGGGTAGGCCATGCGGAAAATCCGTCGTTGGTTGAGCGCTTGTCATCGCGCTTACTGGGCAGTCATCGCCTCCGATTTTGTTTGAGGTAGGTGATCCTAGTCCGGACGATGAAACGATGCTCGTGTGGGGAACTCGGGGCGATGTTTGAAGAACCTCAGACGATCCTGTGCCTGCGAGGACCATTCCGCTGAACTGGGGCGTCGACGGTTGCGTGGCAGCGGCTGCGGTTGCGGGAGGAAGTGCTGGGATGAGTGGCAGAGCCGAGGCCGTGACAGCAGCGAATCGATCGATCGAATGAAGGCTAAACTTCACGGAGGAGACGACACAGGGCGTCCCATATGCACGTACAATGATACCATTGGGCTCTAAGTCGTATCTCTCTTCGTAGCCCAACACACAGTTGCACTGCAGCTCGAGAACCTTCCGGGTGAGCTGTCGCCGCACCTTGCCACTAAGCTTAAACAATTGCAACATTCTGGCCTCGTTGGTGGCACGACTACTGCGTAAATTCGTAAATTTAGAATGCTCTGGATCAGCCTTCACGATGAGCTCCTCTACCATAGGTAACACGGACTCCACACGGAAGATAGAGGGATCAAGGCGTGACATGGAGAAGATGTGAATGCCCTCCTCCTCTGTGGTAAGGGAGGGCTGATTAGGTCTGAGATAGCCAATGGGCTGCAGCTCCGCAGCATCTACTTGGTATTGAATAGCGGGAGAGAGGGCGGCAGGAGATAAGGGAGAGATCTGGTCAGCAGGCATAATAGGAGCGGATGAGCCTTCTGCTGCGTTGTCTGTTGTCATGTGAAAGCTGGTTGCTGTGGTGGCATATCCACCACCAACGCCCAGGAAGCCAGCAAAGCGTCGCAACGTTTCTGTAATGACGGATTGACTTCCCATATGACGCACCACGCGACTAGGGACTCGAGGGGCTGTCGGATTTTCTGCCGCATGAAACTTCACCTTGAGTGTCACCCGTAGTTCTCCTCTTAAACCCGCCATTGTGTCAAATAGTGGAAACCACCCGCTGAGTGTTGGTGTCTCGCGCCCTAAAATGCAATTCAGATCAATGTACAGCATACCGATAAGATCATCGCGGGTCACAATGTCGTGATCGAATACACGAAATTCCACAGGATCTTCTTGCAACGTGAGCAAGTTGGCGGCATCAAAACGACAGTCAAATTTCCACACTGGGTTGCATGTGCCGGTATCGATCCCAGTTCTATAATATTCGGAGTTCAGTGACACCACAACGTACGGATCTGCGAGACCAGTGGCTCGGTCCATGACAGGCAGATCTCGGCCTTCATGAATGGTCACTTTCAGCGTCGCCATGGAAATAATGAATTCTTGTTAATTGACAATGACCCAAGAAAAAAGCAAGAATGTCGTTGAAATAAGCAAGAGTTTGTAGAACAGGCCTTATCACGGCAACGAATGACCAGGCAACGAATGACCAGCATAATGTGCAACGAAAGCAAGGCAAAAATAAAACCCCCACACATTTCAACAATTTTACAGTCGATTTTTGTGAAGTCGTTTCTCCATCGAAAAAAGCTCAGCGGCGAAACAAAGGTTTGGGCACGCACATCGACGCTCACTACGCACCCACCGCAGCACATCATCTACAGTGGGAGGGTTGGGAAGCGTTGACAAAGTCTCCACCAAGTACCAAATGACAACCGAGACACTTCTTGAGATGCCTTGAAGGCAATGCACTAACATGCCCACTTGCTCCTCATCATCATCTCCATTCCCATCGATTGCCATGGTTGCCGGCCAACAAGTGGCGCGAAGGGCTCTCGCATTCTTAGACAAGACGTTGCCTAACGAGCCTTCTGATCTTGCGCAGCATCCGTCGATGAATGCCGTAATGCCTCGCATCACTTCTGAAAGCCGCTGGGAGCCGTTGTCTTGCATTGGAATTCTGAGAAAGTACACTGGCACCACGATAGCATCGTCGCAATTCGACGGGGGCTGCAGCTGCAGCGACTCTTCAAACAACGCTTCTCGTTTTGCAATGCAGTCGAGCCAGGATGTGATCATTTCTGGATCTATAGGAACCGTTTCAGGACTCTCGAGAACAATGGCGTCTGCGAGCAACTTGCGTGCACAGCTGGGATCAGTTGGTAGGGGACAGGGAGTACTTGCAGGCAGTGGAAGAGTGGCTGCGGTGATCAGAACAAGTCTGATCGAGCCTACGTTTCTCCACGTTTCGCTGATATTATCAACCGACGCGGCGGCTGCACTGGAAATGAAGAAGAATGGAAACGCAGGCAGCAGTGAGGAGGCTTCATGTTGGCGAACTGCTGCTGCAATCGGGATGCCCACGCAGTCGATCCGATCTCTTTTTTGCTTTAGGAGAACAAGTTTCTTAAGTTTCTCCATCTTCACAGTGTACGAATACACAAACGAACAAACAGCCACATCAAAACCAGCAGGTAAACTCGTGCGACGACGAACGAGCAGATACTTAGCAATTAGCGGAGTACTGACGCGTTTTTGTTCGAGGGTGGGCGGAGCAAGGATCGAGCGTACGATGGGAGTTACACACAAAAAAAAATCAAAAAAAAAAACCGTTCAAGGAAGCAAGGTTGAGAAGCGGCGGCACACTGTGAAAGGAGTCTTGAAAAAAGAGATGCTGCTGCCAAACAGTGGTGAGGAGATTCTTCAGACACAATACTCGAAAAAAGGACAAAAATAAAAAGAGGGTTGGTTCAAACATGTCAACTTCAACTTGCAACGGTCCTGTCAAGGACACACGAGGTATTCACTATTTATTGATATGAAACAGAAAGGGAACGAACATTCAAAAACACTCTATTTTTGCAGGTCTACAGTTCAACATCGTCGATGTCGTCAAGTGATATCAGCGGCACCGGATGTGCTTTCGAGGGCGTTGGGCTGGCGCTCCTCGAGGCCATTTCCTCCACAGCGGTTGCTGCCTTCGACGCCTGCACGCCGTCCTCGCTCGCCGACGAGCGGGAGCTGGTCAGCCCGAGGTCCGCCACTTCGTTGATTGTGGTCACGGTGAGCGGAAT
>CYKH01000543.1:0-15982 GCA_001460835.1 Bodo saltans | reverse complement strand
GAGGCGAATGCTTTGCACAACATGAAAAAAAAAATCCTATGAAAATGGAGCGTGTCGGAAACGTCACAAAAAATCAACGTTCCCTCCCTTTTCTTTTCTTTTCGTGGGCGTCTCTGGTTGAATTTTACCAAGCACGCACGCACAAACAAACAAGCAAAAAACCCTGCACTGAGCGGAAAAAAAGAACAACATCACGCAGAACATTCTTGAAAAAAACAAACAAAACAGCAACAACCCAATCGCCTCCAATTTCTTACCTATGCTGCGCCCTTTGGGGCAATGGAGTCCATTACTTCTTCAATTGCAAGCCTACATTCTTCCTTCAGTGGGTTTGTGTTGCCACCACCAAAAAAGTGTTTCAATTTTTCAAATGCGTCTTGCATGACTGAACTCCGAAGAATATCTCCTGTTGTAGGGCGAGCAGCTGGATCTTGCTGCAACATTTGCCCTACCAGAAGTGAAACCTGCTCATTGCCACACTCGAGAGGATAGGCAGTTTGTCCTACCACCCTTTCTTTGATGGTGGCTTCGTCATATTCCCCAAACGCCCATTCTTGACGAATTGCTTCGTACATTAACACGCCAAGGGCAAAAATATCAGCAGATGCGCCGTATCGTTCGTTTTTCCACACTTCTGGTGGTCGGTATGAAACGGTGCCTAGCTGCGTTTGGACTGCGTCGAGGCGGCGAGTTTCACCTTCGTATGAGTTGCTGAATCCAAAGTCGGCAATTTTTACAACATGACCATCCGCATCAACGAGCACGTTACCAGCTCCAATGTCTCTGTGAATCATGTTGAGCTGATGAATCTGGTGTAATCCAACAATCACCTGCAAGAATACCACACATGCGTACTCCACGTTTGTGTGAAACACGCCACGCGTAATCATTGCACCGATGTCGCCGCCCTCCATATTCTCAAGAATAAGAACCACTGCGAGACTCGGTGGATGCGAGCCAACTGGTTTGCCGTGATACTCTTCTTCGATAAGATCCTGAACAAAATTGTCTTGCAGAAAGTGCTCCTCCAGCTTGACACAACCAAAAATGTGTTTCACTCGTTCCATGTTATCAATTTCTCGAATGACACGAAGATTCAGTTCGTTGTTGGCGGGGTTCAGGTGAATAAACTTTGCAATCAAAATTTTCTGATCGGAGAGGCGCAGAACTTTTGACACAGTTCCAAAACTTCCGTGTCGCCAATCTTCGAGCCTTTCCTCCAACACGTACGCCGATGCACCTTCGACAAGGTTGCTCGCATCTTTTACAACGCGACCCTGCATGATTCTTGATTTCGCTTGAATCTCGAGGCTCATTCTTTCCCCTGTTATGTTTTTGAGGTTCCCAGGCTTAGCTCTTTTGATATGTGACTAGATAATGACGTGAAATTAACGATACTAATGATTTGAACATTCGGGTTCAGGTTCAAATTCAACAGGAGGTCGTTCATATCGACTGTTTGCACTTTTGAACAAGAACAGGGATTTGGGAGCCAACCCCGCCTCAAGTCGAGAAGCAAACAGTCCAAATCCCGGGCACTGAAAGCAAATTTCTTTTTACCACGTCTTCCACACAATTGAATGAATTGAGTTAACTACAAAACAGTTACTAGGTGCAGGTGTATAAAGGAGTGTTCCGTCCATTTAAAATGGAGCCTATAGAGAAAACATGAAAAATATGGGCGACAAAGCACCTTTGGTTGTTTTCTTCTCTTACCAACGCACATTATGTTTGTTGTGCATGTTTGAAAGGCTGGTAAGCAGTGGTTGCTATCACAACCAAATTGGTTCTCTTTTCTTTCGCTGTTTCGTAAAAAATCTAGAAGAAATGACAAAAATAAAAACAGGTGAGTGAATGGGGGGAGGTATAGGGAAGATGCACGGGAGTGCAAACGACACAAAATGGGCTGCAGGGATGTGGGGGGGAGATAGGCTTGATAAGTGGAACTTTTTTTTTTTGAGACAACTACAAGAACCACAGTAAAGATGATAGGGCTAACGTCTTGAAATGATGTTTCTCTTTCTGAGAGGGGGAGAGGGGTTGTGACAGGGCTGACGTACTGATTAACAACGCGCTAAGGTCAGAATTGATTTTTTTCTTTGCTGGTCTAAAGTTCAGTGGCGACTACAAGGAAGAATTGCCACCGATAACTGCACCCCCCCGTCCTTCTGTTTTCTTTTGCTTCATTTTTTATTGTCGTGCGGTACTTGCCCTTTTGAAGGAAAGCACCACCGATCAGGTTTCTCATTGAGGGATATTCACTAGTAGTATAGTATTGTTCGTTGGTTTGTGTTTTTGTTGCCGGTTATTTTTTTTTTGCCCTTGCCGTTGTTTACTCCTCGGCGTTTTCTCTGTGTGTGTAATACACATCGCCGGTATACCCATTTAGCAGCCTCACCCAGTCGACGGCTGTTGCGGTGCAAATCGTATGATTCGACTTGGGTGTACGCAGCACGAAGAACGTCGGAGAGGCGAGGGTGACGCAACACTCTTTCAGGTTGCAACGATATACCGCATTCGGTGCATCAAGGGTGTTTGCGCTAGGAATCGGGTGCAAAGTAAAGTCAACACCATGAAAAGGTGCAAAGGTGGTACTGCCATCTGTCCCAAACACCGTCGTTGCCTCAGCGCTGCTGCTCGCTGGTTCCACGGAAAGCACGTACCGCTTCCAGTCCGATGCCCCCATCAGGACCACCTCACCACCAATCTGCACAGGAGCAAGCCGAGGGTGCTCTGGAGATTGTGCTTGCAGGAGACTCTCCTGAATACTGCGCACCATCTCACGCCTCAATGACAAATCGACTTGATCGAAAGACTCGACAGTTGTTTGGAAACGCATCATCATTGACTGAACCAGCGGCATTCGTAGCATCTGAGCCACCGTGGGGCGATGTGAGGGATGTTTTTCGAGCATGCTAAGAATGATCGCTTTGAGGTCGTTTGAGACATTTCCATTGCTAGTCATGCGCCGAATCTTATGATGCAAAATGACTGCAGATAAGTCCGCAGCATACGGATTGGGCTCGTCTGACGGATCGACGACTTCTCGAAATCCATCGCCAACATCGTCGGAATCACTGTCGTACATCTCCTCCCCACCACCAATGCAACTGAGGTCAAACGGTGGACTCAATTCGATGAGTTTGTAAAGGACAACGCCAAGACTCCACACATCAGCGGGAGGGCCATAGCCACAACCGCTACATCGCTCAGGTGCGAATATTTCACGAGTCCCTATGTCCGTCACCGCGGCCCAATTTCGAGTTTGCACATCGTCGTGGATGACTTTCCCACACCCGAAGTCGCTCAGCTTCAGCATACCGTGCTCGTTGAGCAAAATGTTGCGTGGCTTGATATCTCGATGAACAAGATTTAGGGCGTGAATATGATACAAGGCGAGGAGTAGACTGCAGAGCGACGTTTCAACTTCTTCTTGAAGCGGAAACATTTCCGCATTACACGCGTAGCGCAATTTGCGACCAAGGCTCCCTCCACTCATAAACTCCATAATGAGAACCACAACCCCATCCTCAATCGTGAATGCTTCCAGTAGTTCCACACAAGCAAAGTGTTTGACACGCATTGCGCAGTTGACTTCCATTTTCACGAGGAACATTGTCGCTTCATTGGCGTCAGCGTTTTCCATGACTTTCGCCACCACTTGCTTCCCTGGAGAGCCGACAACGTCGCAGAGGTAGACAGCACCGAAGGCTCCTTCACGCAAGCGTGAGTTAATGACGTATTTGGTGACGTCTGGGATAATGGGCTTGGATTTATTGACAAGGCGACCTGGGAGAACATCTAGGTGAAGTTGCTGGCGAAGGCCATCCACTAGTGCACTGCCAACAGGCGACTCGTCTGCCATTTTGCTTTTGTGTGTTCTGCGCGCTGCTTGAGCCCCGCGATTCGATTCTAGAAAGTACGACACAACAACACAATTGACGAAGGACACAAACACACACAGTATCAAATCAATATGATGTGCGCGAGTTACTCGAATCGCAACAATTGTGTCTTTCTTCGCGTTCCAAGCAAGTCCCCTTTTGGATGCTGAGCCATCAAAAGAGAACCTGCATACGGGGGTCATCAAAAAAATAAATAAATGCCACCCATACGTGAACCACCTTCTTTGTTTTGTTTTCTTAAAATGTCTCTTCTTTGGGGGTTCACACGACGTTACCGTTTCTAAATGAGAAAGCACCACAGGGAGCATTTAGCTTGGTTGCTCGGGTTTTTTTTTGTTTGTGAATCTTCTTTTCGCTAACCATGTGCACTCCTCAGTTCATTTCAGCGAACGACCTTGCGAATGCGCCTTTGATCGTTCTTCTTTTCGCCTTTTGCCAAATAGTTCGCCTTTGCTTCCATCTTTTTTTTTTTGTTGTTGTAGTTCAGTTTTGCGTTTTGTTTTTTTGTGCGACGGTGTGAATGCGACTTTGTGAGTACGACCTCAGGATTTCTTTTCTTCTTTGCTGCTCGTTCTGCAAATGAACACCACTGTAGGAAAGAGAAATGTCACTTCGCTTCTCTCAAGTCCTGAAGTCTGCACAATTGTTTGTCAGCAATGGGTTGCTTTACGCCCAGAGGCGCTTTGCATTGTAGGGGAGGGGAGAGATGGTGAGTGGAAGGAGGAAATGGGGTGAAAAAAAGGTTTGAGGACAACAAAAGTCAGCTGCGTTCAATTTTTGAGATTGTTGCCATTGTTTTTTTCATTGATTCGTGACTGCCAAAGTTGATTGATGATTGTGTTTTTTCCACTACTTCTTCCGCTCGATGGGCTCCGCGGTAATCACGGAGATCTCGCGAGGAAGAATGTGGACACGCTCCCAAGCAAAGGCCGCAGCTGAGCTGTAGTTAATACTAGTGATGCTGGACTTGAAGAAGCAGCACACGTACGTGACGCTGTACAAAATGAACATGCAGATGACTGCATTAATTTGTTTGTACGGCACGACGGCGAGCGCAACAGCAACTCGTTGACGATAGAAGACTTTCTCTTCACCGCCACGGAACTTGATTTTGTAGCGAAGGCGCGAGAACAGTACCGCCGTGTCTACTATGAAACCAATCACAACGATGTAGATGCAAGCACCGAAAAGGATGTCGGCAAATTTGACAGTTGTGAGTGTGAAGTAGAAGAAGAGAGTGCACGGCACCGCAACACCAAGCACAATCAGCTCAATCACTGAGAGGAAGTGATGCTGCGAGGGGTCAATGCGGGCTACGAGAATGTAGTGGAGCACTTGTCCAAGGAAGATGGCAATCACCAAGTACATGGTGTCCATCGAGACGTACAGAAGGAACATCGTGAACCACGGGAGGTACTGCATGATGATACGAATAAAGGTGAGGGCAAAAATGTGGCCAAAGCTGTACGCACCCTCTTCGTTGGTCCAGTTTTTGATTTGATTGAGCGCGAACCATGCAGACCACGATGTGTTGGCCTCATTGGCGTTGACTTCAAGGCGGGTGGTATCGTTCAGAGGGCGGCAGGGCATGCCTAACCACAACTTTGCCTGGCTCCAATCGATGTCCAACTGATGCGTTGTGGGGTAGGGTTGGAAGAAAATGGGTGCGCAGAACCATGAGATGACGATAAACATAATCGTCATGCAACGCATCAAGTACGAGAATGTGCTCTCCGTTGACACGTAGCGGTACACGAGAAGCATGATGAGGTACAGGAGAGCTTCGTGGATGTGGGAGTCGGCGTAGCTGCGGTAGACGGTCACAAGGGAAATGCGATCCAGCACGAAACCACGACCTGTGGCTTGATACTCAGCCTTACCGCGGATAATACTCTCAAGGAAGTAGTAAAACTTCGTCTGCAGATGGAACACAAAGAAGAACACAGACGGTACGATGGTTCGAATGAACATCCATGCACCTGTGATCAATCCATGCTCCACGCAGTTCTCGATGAACAGCGGGACGGCAAGCACGTAACCTAGCTGGAACACCCACGCGACGGCAATCTTCGCTTGCATAATACCCAACTGATGGAACGTTGTGTTGGAGACTCGGAAAAGGACAATGGCCCAGATGAAGTAATGCACACTAGCGCCCATGAGGAAATTGACAATATAGAAGCCAAGGGTACCAAACGCAACGGACATACGTGAGAAGATGTCGAGGCGGCGATTGAGGAAGTAGACATCGCGGGAGCGAACCTGTTGGCCAGCACCGCCAGCAAGTTTCGACTCAAACACAAACGCAGGAAGGAAGGCGGATTCGCGGCCTTTTTGCGCCTGCATCCACTCCACGAAGGTGATCTTTTGTCCGCGAGACAGCATTTCGTACCCGCAGAAAATATCCTCGTTCACGTTGACGACGTGGCTAGCCTTGGACATACCACCACGCGTGCGGGCCCAGTAACCGTCAACATAATCAGGGTGACCATAGTGCGCTCGGACACCCAGAGGGCGGCTAAGGACACGCTGAGTGATGGTGACGAAACAGAACTCGGCTGCTCCCATCAGTTCTCCGACCAGAGAGAGGGGTCGTGTGTAGGTGTGCTCTGCAAATCCAACAATGCGATACTTGGGAGTGTACAGCAATTCGTTGTTGTTGGTAGAGACGAATGCCTTGGGCATTGGGTTCCAGAAAATACTCACAAGGAGCGGGTGCTTGTAACCCATTTCTAAATTGTCATCTTGGTTCATATCAAAAGTGTTCAGGACTTCACCAAACGCGAATGGAACCGCGTGAAGCTGATTCTCGGGCTTTCCTTCGGTTGGGAACTTCTTGCTTACTCGAAGGAGTCCGGGGCGCTTGATACTAAATACTGCATCGGGTGCATTGTACGGGATAAAGTAGCTGGTGTGTGCTGGATCATCGTTGCAGACGATGTCGAACGTGAATGCCTTAAGGCCTTCGCGCTGGAGGCGGTCAAGCTGTTGATCGCGCAGGAGTTGTTCTCCCTTGACTCCGTTCTTTTCACGGAGATGAGTGGGTGTGTACACTTGGGCAGCCACAATCACTTGGTACTTGCTGTCCACTAGCTGTTGGCACTGCGCAAGGCAGAATTTGTGGCGAAGGCTTTCTTCGACTTCACCACCTGGAATGAGCTTCTTTTCCTTCGCTGATTTTGTTTCCCATTCCGCCTCGAAGGTGTGGCGCTCTTCGAGGAACGCCATGATTTTCATACCGTGACGCAGAGATTCAAGGCCACGAAGTGTGCGACCAAGTGTTTGGCCACGGAACGTTGCGAACATCGAAATACGCCACTTTTGTTCTTCAGAAATGTTGCGCGAACGAAGGAGGTACTCAAGAAACAGCGGTCCGCAGCGGCACATGGAGCCCGTGCAACCTCGATCAAAGTTCTTCAAGCCTTCACGCCACGTTTCATTATGCGCCAAGTTCTCCCACTCGTCGGGGAACTGGCACGCAAGGTACTCCAAGAAGGAGATACGTGGTTGACCTTTGTCGAACGCTTCTGTCAACTCTCGCCAGGTGTACACGACATTCTCGTTGTAGTACGGAATGATGGTGGTGCAGCTCGGCATCGTGGCCACACGATGGAATTGGCGCATGATCATTTGAGTTTCAAGGTCTTTGTCGCCTTGAGCCTTTTCACGGCGCTTGCTGTCCACCTTGGCGCACTCGGTTGACCACAAGAAGTGAACAATACGACGGATGGCTTCGGTATTACGCGGGGGCACATCAAAGTCAACGATGTCGGCCTTCAAGTAGACCTGCTTGATAAAGCCAGGGACCTTGTCATACCCTTCTGTGCTGGGGTCAAGAATCGCATTAAGGAAGTGCACAAGGTTGGCACCAACAGGAACCGGGTCGCTCTTGCGTGTCGCTTCTGCCAGAATGGTCTGAGCAGCGGCTTGAGTACGGCGTGCCATGATGGTAAAGGCCACGGTGTCATCGATAGTAAGTGCCATGCACAGGCGGTGGTACAGCACCTTGCGTTCTTGCAGCTCTGCTTCAGTGAGACTGTTCTCACCACTACCGCCGCTCTGGGCACCTACCTGTGAAGGAATGAGAATTTGCTTGATCGTGGAGAGTGTGTCAGAGTAGCCATTGGCAATTTCCTTGATCACACGGGTCAGCAGCTCAGACACCTTTGTCTCTGAGGTGGTTTGTCCTTCTGTGTCTTGATTACGCTTTAACACGTAGTAGTCGGCAAGCACTTGGAATGTTCGTTTGGGGATTAGCTGGTACATGTACATGTCGCGCTCAGCTGCCGTGAGTAAGTGCTCCTTGAACATCGAGTCAATAAATGCGTTCCACATGAGTTTGGCCACCTCAAAATCTTGAGCGGCGAATGTGAAGTGTCTGGTGCTGAACTTGATGATGCTGTCACCGAACATAGTGACATCTTCCCAGTTGCGAACGGCGCCGATTGAGCTTGTCTTCGCGACACCAATACCGAACATCAAGCTCATGAGAATAAACGCGGCGTAGCCAACGACGAACGATACAAAGAACGTGGCGACCCACGTGAAGAACACCGCAATGTCGCAGGCAAACGTATTTTTCCAGTTGCACACGTCCGTGGAGACGCCGAGAGCTTCGAATTGACACTCACAGATAGTGAACTTGAGGTTGATGACACTCGGCACCAACCAGTAAATATTGATGACGGAACACACAAATGTGAATAGCATCCAGAATGCGGTAACCGGGAGTTCAATAACGCTGCGCGTATCGTTCATCTTGCGGCCGGTGAAGCGGGACAGCAGCGGTGCCACAACGGCGATAAAGAGGATCAGAAAGATGAAAGGAACAATCACTGATGAATCAACGCGAGCGATTGAAACTCCAGAATCAGATTTGTTGCCACCTTGTGTAAGGAAAAAGGTGATGACGGCGCTGAGAAACACACCGACAGCAAACGCAATGCCAAACACAACACGAGGACGGCCATGTCCTGCGGCAAATGTACCACCCATTTTATGTTCACCGAACGCCATCTGCGAGAAAAGATAGATTTCGTACGACAAGGCACCAAGGACCCAGAAGAACACGTAAATGGTAGGGAAATTGAAGCTAAAGTCGAAGATGATTTGCGAATTGGCAAGGAGGTTCGTGGCGGTGAACACAATGAAGACCAAGAAATGCAGAGCACCCATCGAGATGGAGAAAATCAACTGCTTTTTCATAGGTGAGCCATAAATCATTGTGGCAACGCCGATTGACTTCGTTGTGTAGAGTAGCGAGTCCCAAATGGCGAGATAACGCATAGCGTCAGCAAGGCACAGTGGCTTCTCTGCGTAGACTGGCTGAAGGTACCATCCAAGCATCCACAGCCACAAGAACAACCGAATTAACCAAGCGTAGTTGGTCACAAGAACATGGAGCCCGCCTCGCTCGGGGAAGGTCTTCACAGTCAGTACCGTCTCTTCCTTGGCAAGTTTGTCAATGCTCATGTTGGGGTCGAGGCCAAAGGCGTTGAAGTCATCCAAGGACATAATCGGTTCGCTGTTGTCTAGCGCCTTGTAGAAACGTGCCATCACACCGTCCTTGCCCAGAATCTTGCCCCACAAATCACGACGCTCAGACTCAAAGCCGCGCTTCGCAAGCAGATCGTGGTACAGGCGCATCATGAGCTCAGGGGAGTGGTTGATCGTTCCACAGACGCAGCGAAGGAGAATAAGGATCACTAGGTCTTCCACCATACGGGGACCGGACTCAGACTTGTCGGAAGGCAGACGTTTGAGTTCTGGCAGCTTCATGTGACGCAGCCACAGGCGGTATCCCTCCGTGTAACGGAACCACACGACGTGGAGCGCTTCGTGAACATCAGTGAGGTCTTCATTTGGATTGTACGACTTGCCATCACTGAGTCCGCTGTCATTCTTAACGACCGCTTTCGCGTCGGCCGGCATCGATGGAGGGGTGGCACCGCCTTCTTCTTTTTTGACTGGTGCAGCGGGAACTTCAGCTCCAGATGCAGAGGCGACAACACCGAAGCGCTCTTTCAGGTCTGATGAGCAGAACACTTCTTTGCTGAATGCATTCTTCACAAGTTCATCAATGTACTTTTTGGCCTTGATCTCATCACCCTCCATCGACATGCAATCGACTTTGTCGAAGATTAGCTGCGTGAGGTGACGAATATGGGGATCGAGCGGTGTGCGGAGGACGCCTCGTCGTGCATGCATAGCAGAACGCTGGCGAATCGCTGCGGCGGAGAAGGCAACCATGGTGGCCTGTGGAAGGAGTTCTTGCGTTTCCTCTGCCAAGGCGCGATAGTGGTAGGACGTGACGGCGTCGCGGCTACTATCGGCAGCAGCGTCTTGAATGTGTCCAGCACGAATGACTCTTTCTTCGTTCGTGATAATCGTTCGAGCACCGCATTTCATCACGGCGACGATGATGGACACAATGAAGGTAATGGCAACGGGGAGAATCACCAACACAATCGGATTTTCGTAGAAATTTGCGAACCCACTTGGGGCTCCACAGATCCAATCTCCAGTTGTATTGGCGTTGATGTCCTCCCACGCCATTGTCGACGCATCTGGGTTCCACAACTTCTGCAACGTGTAGAAAGCAGCGCGGGGACGAATGCAATATCGCTTACTGGGCGCAATGAACGTGATGAGGTCTTGTAAGATGCTGATGCTGATGCCGTTGGTAGCGACAACTTGCTTGGTGGGATCTTCCTGTTCCCAGACACCAAGCCACTCCTCAAACACCATGGTGATGTTCGAGTACGTGGAGTTGGCGTTACCAAGAATCGATGCGCAATTCGCGTGCACAGTCGGGAATGGATTTGGGCAGCCCGGCTGTCGCACGTCGCTGATGGTGCCTCCCTTCCACCACTCGTCATTCCACTCCATGATGCAAATACCACGGCACGCGAAGTTGTACTGCTGCACCAGTTCCCAAGTGCCGTTCAACGCAATCGCTTGGTATTCGGGATTGTAGATAGGGCCATCCACGGTGGAGCCGTTGTTGGTAAGGGCTGAGAATCCACGTTCCGTCAAGATCATGGGAACATACTTTCGCGGCTTCTTGTACACGTTGATGGAGCGCAAGAAGAAGTCGAACTTTTGGAGAGTGACTTCAAGGGCTGGGTTATCGTTGTAGGCTTGCAGACTCCAGAAATCGATATTAAGGAAGTCGTAGTACGTTGTATAGAACACCTCAAAGGAGTCTGCAGCGAACGGGGAGGAGATGGGGTGGTAGTAGTGGTGACCTCGCTCGGGATCGTAGAGATCAGGGGTCTCGAGCTCAACATTCTTGCCGACGTTCACCATGAGGTTAAGAATACTGAAGAAATCTTGCATCTGGTTCTGGTACACTGTCTTTTCCACTTCATTACCGACGAGGAAACCAAACACGGCAGGGTGGTTGGTGTGAGCAGCAACGAACACAGTCCAATCCTCGATGACGGTTTGACGCGTGGAGATAGCGGACAGATCCGCGTAGTTGATTTGACCTTGCCCATTCACAGTTCCCATCATAAACGGGATGAGAATGTAGATGCCGTTTTCGTACAGTAAATCGAGGAACGCACGATGATCGCCCTCCATGAAATTCCAATTCCAAACACGAATGAGGTTGACGCCCATCTCCTTCATCTTCGGCACATCACGTCCCCAAATGTACGAGTAGGCACTTCCGTAGAAGTCTCCGTTGGGAATGTCACTGAGCGCCCAGCCAGTGGGAACAGGGGAGTAACCAATGCCTTTGATGTTGAAGTTTGTCCATTCTGCTGGGTAGGCGTAGTCATCCTGCCCATCGGGGCGGTACGGCGTTTTAAGCCACACACCAGTTTCGTTGATGTTAACTCTTGTGGGGTGGTATGTCGGAAATTGACACTTGTCTGCCAAAGAGGGGAGCACGAGCAACGCCACTGTTGCGGCGAACAGACATCCCAAGTAGGATAATCTCTTCATTGACACACAAACGGTATATTGTAGGTGCCTTTTCTGGAGGCTATTTTGTTGTAGTTGTTGTTGATGAACGAGATTGATCGTGTGAGAGCAACGACAGATCACTTCCCTTCTCGATAGATAGCGTTAAACTATTTTCTTTTGTTTGCTCTTTGGAAGCGCTAGCTTCGTTCACGATTTCCTCGTTTTCCCTCGAATTCTTGTTTCTTACAAAAGGACTTGCTTGCACCGGTACGTCACAGAAGCGATTGATTTTGGGGAGCAATCGCAGGTATGCAACGTGATGGAAGCAGAACTTTTCCTTGTTTGAATTTCAATGGAAAATGACAAACAGAAATTGTTCAGTGGCGAACAAATGTCACATAATCCGCAACAAAAAAGAAGAAGAAGAAAGGATTGAAGTTGGTCACGCCTCGTACAACCGGCGAATGTTCTGAGAAATCGTTGGCTGGTTCGTCACGGGGCAGACACCTCGTTCAGCGACAACCTGCTGGAGGCACGGATAGCAGCAGACAACCCCACTCACCGTGTTCACAGCAGCATTAGTGACCCGATGGCTACACACGGGGCAAGTCCCAGGAGTGATACGGGGTGCGCCGGGAAC
This sequence comes from Bodo saltans, assembly GCA_001460835.1. Taxonomy (NCBI): domain Eukaryota; phylum Euglenozoa; class Kinetoplastea; order Eubodonida; family Bodonidae; genus Bodo; species Bodo saltans. The sequence goes on along the minus strand of CYKH01000543.1, from coordinate 3,526 downwards.
GGCAGCAGCTGCTGCTTCCACGTCTAACCGTGGGACGATTGGTTCAGCACTAGTAGAAGTGCCGTCCACTGCGACGCCTCCTACAGCTTGCTGTGGGGCTCTTCTCCACTCCAACAACCTAAAACCTAACACAGTTGCGGCAAGGATCATTTGCGTCACCATCACTGTGTTCCTGGCCAAGGGGTTTGCTTGGGCAGCAAGTTGATCACGCCTCGTTGCTCTTTTCAGGACCAAACGAGAGAGCTGCTGCCACAACGAGAAAAATGGAGTTTTGCCCAACATGAATGCGATAAGGAACAGAAACGAAGAGCCTTCGCACACAACGTGCAACACAGGGTACACATGCACCATCAGCCAGTGGAGCCACACTGCCGACGGATAGCGCCTCTCGATCGATTGCCGCTCAAGCTCTGCATCGGGAGTACCTGCCGTCAGTTTGTCATACTTTTGCCTGAGGATACGCTTGAGGTACGGGTAGATAATGATCGAGATCCAAGAAAGGATGCGGTGTCGCTGAGAGAGCGGCCTAAATGTGAGCTCCGTGACGGGCGTGGTCGATTGTAGTGCAGTCCGCGGGACTGGAGCCAGCACATTACGCTTCAGCCCAAATAAGTACTCAGAGAACGACGCGTCCACATGCGTCAGTAACCGCCATTCCAATAAACCCCAGACGCCGTAGAAAAGTTCCGATGACCACGGAAGCCACACCCTCGCACCATCGAAGCTGTCGGCAATAAGAGTATGCGCAAACACAAACGCTTCGTGCATGGTCGAGTTCAACGTGCGCGTGAGATGTACCTCTACAAACGAGGGCAGAGGGGTCCCAATGTCAATCTGTGACAAGAGATTACTTTCGAACATTTTGAGGCAAATAATGCAAAAGTTTCCTTTCTTTTGTGTGATCTTTCGCTTCTTCAACAACAACAACAACAACAACAAAAAAAAAGAAATGTCGTATTTGGGAGGGTTGATCTGTGGCCATTCAAAGCATTCAACGCTCTGTGTTTTTCTATCAGCAAAAATATCATGATGACACATTGTCTCACGATGGGACGATGCTGTCGCCTGTACTCTGAGGTGTTCCCATCCCACTTGGGCGACCACCGCTACCAACTTGTGCATGCGCACAAAAGTCTTTCAGTCGACTTAGTTCATCCATTGACACAACGTGTGCCAATTGAACTTTGATGTGCTCACGACTACTTTCAAGGGATCGAAGGAGCTGTTCTCTATGCTTGATATCAGCGTCACACCCAATGAGCATTCTGCTGAGGGTCCACTCCAGGCAATGCACCAGGTTGCTTTCATCGTGGTTCCTGTTGCTGAGTTGTGTTGAAGTGGTCATTGCAACGTCACTTGCTTCCGCAACACCTGAATGGTGGTGTGCAATTGCTAAGAGGCGCAAGGACAACGATAGAAGCGGTGAGGCCATGCCCATCGCCTTTCGAGCAACATCCGCCGCGGTCTTGAAATGTTGCACGGCAGTAGGATAATCGAACACTTCTAGCGACTGACATCCACATAGCAGGAAGAGACAAGCTCGGAGTCGAGGCGTCCACTTCTGCGGATGGTCGTTGTGACTCTCCTTCAACGCATCGAGAGTGTTGCTGAAGCTTGCGAGAAGCGCGGTGCGAGATTGATATGCCGATGATGACGAAGATGTTTGTTGCGCCTTCCGGAGGGGAAACGCCATATTCCACCACAACGAGCACCGCATCAGGTCGACAAATATTGCTGCTTGAGGATCGGAAGCTGCTTCGGCCGCGGCGCTGAAATGATGCTGTGCTTGAGCGGCGTGGTCTCCGTCGATGCGATCTTCCATGGTGCCGATGGCGATCGCAGAGAAGAGCACTCCGGCCAAGAAATGGACTTGATGAGCGAAGTGTTTTGAATGCTTGTAGAAAAGTTCCAAGTAGTGCCGCAAAGCATCCACCTTGACGACTGCAGCCGTAAAGTTTAACTGAGTGATTTCAAGTGCCGCAACTTCGGACAGCGCGCAGAACTTGACTGCGATAAGGAAGCGAAGTTCACTTTGATTTGCGTTGGTACTTGCGTTATGTTGATGATTGCTGGTCACAGCGCCACCACTCTTCACGTTCATGAGTCGTTTCATTTGATCCTCAATGGACGACATGAGTGACGCAAATGTTCGGTCAACAACTTGGGGGGTGATCGTCGTAGATGCCGCGCTGCTGCTTGATGTGTTGGAGCTGCTGCCAATCTTGGCGATAGTTTTGAGCAACTCAACGAGCTGATCGTGCACAAAAAGAGCACCTTCAGATAGCCACAAGACACCATGCGGATGTGAAGAAGTGTCAGAGGTTCCAGTTGCAGGCACCGGAGAAGGGCTGTTCCCCTCACTGCGCACTCGCTTTCGTAATGGGCTTGACGGTTGTATAGATCCCTCGACAACCCCACGGCCCCGTTCGAATCCCAGAGCCAATGATTGTGGGCCACCGTCAAGGAGCGAGAACTCTACAAGGCCTTTAAGGATTGTCAGTTCTGGCATCGCACCGAACAATGCGACGGCTTGCTGCAAGTGCCGAGCGACATCCTGAAACTTTGAAGCACATAGGAGACCGTAAATGTGACACACACACAACGTGATGGCCATCGGTGAGGTGCTTGAATGCAATGCGAACCGCTCGTACACGCTGCTGATCTTGACGAGGTGATGCGCCGCATCGGCATCGAGAAAATTGGTTTCAAGAAGTTTAGAGTACCACGTACGCGACAACTCAAGGTGAACACACACTTCTGCAATAACAAGGTCCACAGGAAGCGACGCTACTTTCCGTTTTCTTTGATCGGCGATACTCTTCAGCGCCTCTTCGAGGTAGCTAACGGAGAGCTTGTGCTGATGTTTCCGTCTCGCACAAACGGAAAGCAACCGAAGGAGCTCAACGCGCAGTGGGGCGTCGACCGCATGATGATGGGCAAGATCTCGTGCAGGCTCGAGTGTTCTCCTTGCCCACTCTGGATGTACCGCTTCACATAACATCATGTCAGCAAGGCGAAGTCGCGTTTTTATGTCTTCCACGACGAGGGATGCAGGTATTGGGCGTCTAAGTAGCCCCTCCAATGTTGCGATTGCCGCAAGTGGAAAATGTTGATCCCAAAGCTCTTCGGCGGTGCTCCAAAATTGGTGAACGACCACCTCTTCCATGGAGGACGCCATATTGCAATCACGTTCCTTGTGCCTATCTCACCGGTTCTCGGTGACATAAAAGAAAATCACAGATGTGCAAACAAATAGACGAGGTGCTTTTATATTTTCTGATAAAATCACGCAAACAATTGTCAGCAACACAAAACGGTCAAAAAGTCCGATAATGGTCGTTGTGATTTCACACAATCGGCTTATGTGCGAAAGCAAAGAGTAAACATGAAATGGAGTGTGTGTGAGAGAGGTTGTGTGTGGATATCATAAAAGAAAGTGAGGGCAGCAGTGAGAGATGTTGAGTGGAGCCCACTGATGCCCTCTGATAGTTCGCTCCTCAAGCGCCGGCTGAGAGATCCCATTGGG
>CYKH01000542.1:0-16194 GCA_001460835.1 Bodo saltans | reverse complement strand
CTGGTAGTGCTCCTCGATCTCCTTCAGCAGCTCGACGTCGCGGCTGGACACGAAGTTGATGGCAACACCCTTGCGACCGTAGCGGCCGCCGCGACCGATGCGGTGCAGGTAGTTCTCCTTGTTGCTGGGCAGGTCGATGTTGATGACGATGTTGACGTGGTGGACGTCGATACCGCGGGCAACGAGGTCGGTGGTGACGAGCACACGGGAGGAGCCGGAGCGGAAGGTGGACATGACCTTCTCGCGCTCGCCCTTGGCCATCTCGGCGTGCATGGACGACACGGTGTGGTTGTGGGCGTTCAGCTGCTCGGCGATCCAGTCGACCTTGCGGCGGGTGTTGGCGAAGATGACGGACTGGGCGATGGAGACGGACTCGTACAGGTCCATCAGCGTGTCCAGCTTGTGCTCCTCCTCGACGGCAACGAAGAACTGCTTGATACCCTCAAGGGTGAGGTTGTCGCGCTTGACGAGAATGCGGGTGGGGTTGCGCATGAACTTCTTGGTCAGCTCGAGCACGTCCTCGGGCATGGTGGCGGAGAACAGGGCGACCTGGATGTCCTTGGGCAGGAACTTGAAGATCTCGTAAATCTGGTCGGAGAAACCTTGGGAGAGCATCTCATCGGCCTCGTCGAGGACCAGGACGCGGAGGCTGTCGGTGCGGAGAGCGCCGCGCTTGATCACGTCGGAGATACGGCCGGGAGTGCCGACGGCGACAATGACGCCAGCCTGCAGCTTCTTCAAGTCCTCCTGCACGCGGGTTCCACCAACGAAGGTGTGGGCGAAGCCCTCGACGTCGCTCATGTACTCACCGATCTGGGAGATGACGGAGTGCGTCTGCTGGGCAAGCTCTCGCGTGGGCGACAGGATCAGGGCCTGGAGGTTGCGGTGACGGAAGTCAACGCGCTGCAGGAGGCCGATGGAGAAGGCGCCGGTCTTGCCGGTACCCGACTGGGCCTGGGCGATGATGTCGCCGCCGCGGATGAAGGGGGCGATGGCACGTTGCTGGATGGCGGACGGCTTCTCGAAACCGTAGGAGTAGATACCGCGCAGCAGGTTCTGGTGCAGGGGCATGTCGTCGAAGGACGGGATGACGCGCACTTCTGACGCGTCATCGTTGAAGGACTGGTGGTCCTTTGATTCCGTGGATCCATCGGACTGGGCGATGGGGGTGGACTCGTCCACCTTTTGCTCATCCTCGACGGCAATGCCCTTAGGCTTTGGGTTACTCTTTCCAGAAGGTTGATCCCTTAATCGTGACAAGGAAGTGAATGAAGTGTTAGGGATAGTGTCGTGATGTGTGTTAAGATGAACAGTTGCAGTTGTAGTTTAAAACCGGCGACGCCGAAGAAGAAAGTCATCTTCAAGCTTCTGTTCGGGAACATTTCCATAGAGTTCCTCACCGCCAATTTTAATTTCTCGTTCCACAGCGAGTTTGTCTTCGGCGGTGGCTTGTCTCAGAGCCCACTGAAGTTTCAGAGATTCTTTTGGATCGGCCACCAGCGGAGGAGTACCATGGGCAAAGAGTAATGTATTCCAGTCAAAGCGATCTGAGCACAGCTGCTCAACGCAGGCGACAAACGCTGACATGTCCCCATTTTTCTTGATAGCGTCTTGCTTGTAGCGCGGGGGAAGATCTGCACGCTTGTAGTTGCCATCTTTCATGAACTTGAAGAAGACTCGGCACATCCATGAGTTTACGGGGTCAAAATCACTGTACCCACCATGAAACAAATCTGTACAAGAGAGGGACGCGCTCTCTTTGTGATACAGCACGTACTCGTCTGTTGATGGGTCACCAACAACACGAACAAGCTCAATGCAATTGGTACTACTTGTCGGGAGACGCGTGACGTTGTTGGAGAGGTTTGCATCTTTCACGTCCACAGTGGAGATTGGTTGCATGCGCTTCACGATATTGGCTTCCATCTCCTCGCTGATGCCTTGCTTTGTGAGGTGCTCTCTTGGGGGTGCGTTGGGAAGGCTGCTGAGGATTGTCGCATCCGGAAAGAGTTGTGTCCAATACGTTAGCGGCTCCCACATGGATTGCCGTGTGGGGAGGATGATCCCTGCAACTCGTCTAGTGGCAGTGTTCGTGCCGCCTCGCTTGTCGGTGCCTGATCGTGCATCACGATACCTCGAGTACGCAGAGGGAACACCATGCGACGTTGGCTCAATCGCTGATTCTGCGCTGATGTTGAGTGACCCTCCAGTGTTCTGAACGCCAGCTGGAGCAGCACGCTGAATTGGCGTCACGCGGCGTACCTCACCGAGCTTCTCCACCTCAGCTTTGGCTTCCGGAACACCCCACGTGGCCAACTCACCAATGAACTGCGGCAACGCTTGTTCGTCAAGCTCCACGGGGTTATAAAGGTACACATCATTTGATTCTTCATCTACGATCGCGATCATAGTAGTATCCAACTTTGATGTCTTGTCGGTCATGTAGCGCAGACCCTTCATGACTTTCAACATTCCCTGGTACTCTTCTGTGAGATGGTATTGAGGGCTGGGTTGGGTAGGATCTGTCTGCTTCTCGATAAAGTAATGGTGTGCATACATTTCTGCGGGAGACTTCCCTTTAAAGATATCTGCGATCAAGTGAAGTCCTTGGGGGAACAAAATGCGACCGCGGCCTACGAGAACGGTTGGATGAACGAGCTGAACCAGCGGCACTCTGTTTTTCAAGTGCTCGTTCATCATAAAGGAGGCTTTTGTCATCATTTTCTGGCGAAGGTGTTGGGTGTGGGAGTATGCGAAGAAAGGGAACCGACGAGTCGTCTGATTTTAATTGAAAAAAAAAAAAAACCCAACGGAATGCAGGACCAACATGAAAACAGGCGCAAATGTTATAGCATCAGTGCCGTTGAGTGTGACTTGCGTTATGTTCTTTTTGATGCCCACCAAGCAAATGAAAATGAAACAGCAGGCGTGATGGAGGACTCGATACTACTGCAGTGTTGCTCAACAAAAAAGAAATGGAAGGTACGAAAACGCACCTCTTCGGTCTCTTCATTCTTTGATTTCTGACCATCATCACGGTCACGCGCGACAAGAGAGAGAGATCACATGTGTCGAGATGCCAATTATTTGGTGTCGACTCGAAGCCACAAAGTTCCACCCCATTTCACCCCCTTTTTCACCGGGCAGCCCCCATGGAGAGAAAGGGGGTCGTAATCACCGTTTGGCATCATGTCATAAAACACGACAACGTTACCTTTCTTTGGCTTGTAACCTAGTCCACGCTTGCAGCTCTTAAAGTCCCATTGCTCGTGCTTCTTACCATCAGCGTCAGGAAACCACGTGTGGCCTCCTTCTTCCACAGTAGACAAGTAGAGAAACGCGGTCACTGCGCGGTTGGTGGCCTGGGGGCCATACAAGCGTGGGTCGAAATAATCGTTATGAGCATCGTACTTTTGATCTGTTTGGTAGCGTAAAATTTGCATCATTTCCGACGACCCAGGCGGAAAGTGAAGCATCTCTAACAATCTGTCTGCGACTTGCTTTCCTACTCCACTGGTCACATCCAACCACGTTTGACTGCTGGTGCGGACTTCATCCACGGTGTTCTTGTTCTTGGAGTTCTGGAACGGTACCACCTGAGAGCGCTCTAAGCGCGGCGACGCAATGGAAATCATCGAATCACACTCTTCGTCTGACAAAAAATTCGGGATTAGCGCAATTCGTGGTTTTGCAGAGAGCCAAATGAACGGACGGTTGGCGGTAGTGATGTTGAGGTAACGGAACTTCCATTTGGGATTCTTTCCATCGTCATAATCTTCTCCTGCATCGGGAAGACGGACGTTGTGAATGTCGTAGTCTGCAAAGTAGTCTTCCCCCTTCACTAAGTCGAAAGGGCTCTTAGTGGTCCCGTTGACAAGTGGTGCTGCGTTCTTGGGATTGCTTACAACGGCATTGACAGTTTTTACGTCACTGACCGCTCGGCGGGCTTGCCACGTTGTGTCGTGTTTTGAAGGAGCAAAAAGCAGAAAGAACATCATCACTGATGCTACGATAGCGAAGATAACCAAACGCAGCACGTTGCTCCTTACTCGAGGGGAAACGGACTTCATCTTTGAATGGTTTGCGATACGCTTCTTCTTAGAGCAAATGAGATGTGTAAAATGGCGAAGTGATTGAGATGTGTGATCCTTGCGTGGCTGGTGTGATAATCTTAAGTGATCAATGCAAAAAACAACAAAAAAACCCTCTTGCCGATTTCATCTGTTAGCGCATGGACGACGAAACGTTTTCAAGAAGTTGAGACATTACTGCCTTGCGACAAGCAATCCACGCGCAATATTCGGGGGGTAGAGGGCTCACTAAAGCCTCTTGCCCCCCTCTCAATGATGATGACAACACACATCCTCACAACTCTCTTTTTTTCGTTAATAGATTGGTCGACGTTCAAACGCACTTGGTGGAATGAGGAACTGGAACTGGGGAAGCACCCAGATAATGGTGTCCATTTCTCGAGACATGGTTCTGTGGAATCGCACGACATCTTGTGTGTTGCGCAACCAAACACGGTCACTCAACGCAAAGCCTACATAACCATGCACATCTATCATAAACGCACCATACCTCGCAACGTTCATTTTTCTCCAGATTTCAGAAAGGATCAAGCGAGGGCGAATCGATGCATTTGCAAGGAGCTGATGCGCTCCCTGCATGACGTACTCTTCATTACCTTCCACATCGATCTTCATCACCACTTGAGAGTAGCGAACAAACTCCAGCAGCTCCGTCGTCGTATTGGACGTTGAGACTAGCGGCGATCGTGGAGGGGGTGTTGGAATGCGTCGTCGGTAGGTGGGCTTCTGTGTGGTAAGTGGTTGTGTGTCGTTTGAAAGTTCCTCCGTGGCGGGCAAGCCAGTTGTGAACGAAAGATCATCCTCTGGGGTTTTGATCAGCTCAGCAAAACGCTTCGTCATGGCCAAGTTTTCAAGTTCGATATCCTCCAATGGGTCCCGCAGAACTCGATCCAAGCTCCGCAAGTGCACAAAGCCACGCGGAATGTACTCTTTCAGCACACGAGCCCTAGCACTCCCAAGGCGCTCCAACGCAGAGCGCGCTTCCTTGACAAGCGATTCATTGCACAGGATCACAATGTCACCAAAGTTGTGACGTTCACTGATCATGACGCAGTCTTGTTCTTCTTCCGGGGCGATGGCACTACCAACCATCTCCAGCGACGAGCGCACCGCAGCGTTGAGCCTCGACGCAATCGCGTCATCTTCAGGGGAGAATTTCAACGATTCGTTAAGAACAAATTCAAACGCCTCATCACCACCACGACCCTTCCGACCATTTCCTAGAGCACTGTGATGAATTTCAAATCGAGGCATCCACGGTCCTCCAACAGACGGTGAGTCTTTGTTTGGCGTTTGGAAATATGGTGAGAGAGTGCGGATGGCCTCAACGACGATATCGCCGTGTCGGCTGACAAGGACGCTCTCGACTTCTTCCCGTGTGACGGTACTGACGTTGCGTTCGTTCATCAGGTCACGCTTGATCGTTGCGTACTGAGTTTGCTCAGCGACTCTCACAGAGCGGCTTATTCTGGAGGAGCGAGCGTCTTCCCAAGTTGCAAATTCGTCAGCTTGATTGGTGCAGCGAGTAGACTCGAGGAGAAACACATTGTGCGGCAAGGCTTCAAAGACTTCAGTGCGAAATCCACGCTTCCACATGCTCGTGGCAAAAACGCCTACATTACCACCAACGTCGATAAACGTCACGTCGCTTTCTAAGAATGCCATTGGAAGGAGATTGTTGCGGTCAAGGAGCGAGCCAAGTGAGAATTCCCCGTGGAACGATTGATGACGTCGAATGGCCGCTGCAATCTCCTTCTCATATTCCACCTCGGTAAGATTGGAGATGCGGGGCCTCACTTCAAGTCGAGCGGCGAGGATTGCTGCTGCTTCACGATTCAGTTTTCGTAGTTCTGACGCAGCGTATGCTACAATTTGAATCAGTTCATTCTCCCAGCCGCCAGTCTTCCCAACAATATCGCACACCATGTCCCCAGAGGCATAGCACACAACGTGCCCTCCTACGTTCAGGGGATGGAGCATAAGGCGCGACGGAATAGGAAAGTCGGAAGTGATGTTGCTGAAAAATCGAGATGGGGTGAGTTGGAGCGTCTTAATCGGTTGCGGTAGGGGGTACGAGAGGCCCCGTGACCAGTTTGCAGCCTTGGGTGGTGCACGGCTAAGGAAGCACTGCGCGAAATGTTCAGCCTTGCCACGCTTGTCGCAACGGCCGGCCAACGTATCCAGTGCTCGGAGGCCCGATTCCACACCCGCGTTGATGTTCGGGGGTGCCTGCGAAGCGTCACCATGTGCAAGGTTCGGTAATGTTTTTGTAGGTCGACGCTTGCCGTCGTGAGTAAGTTCACGAACAGCTTGCCAGCTGCTCGTGGAGATACTGCGAAGAGCATTGATAAGTAATGGGTGGCGCTCGCGCTCAAAGAAAATAGGACGGAAGCGCTGAGGATCGTGGAACCGCGTGTCTGGTTGTCCTCCTTCTAACGCTTGTGCCTTGGGTTCGGCGCCGCACTGCTCGCACATGGAAAATATTTCTGCGTGATCGACAGTCGGTGACGAGTAGAAATATGGCGCCTCTGACGGTTGCGCTTGTGGTGCGCTTGAACGCTTTGCTTTGTGCTGAGCCCGAGCAGCCGCTGCCGCAGCGAAGAACGCTGCCCTGGCATCACGATTGGTGGGGATGTAAAGCCTCTTGTCCAGGACATCTGCTGCGCTCTCTTCGTCAAGCGTTGAGCAAGGGCCCACTGGCACCATGGCGGGCTTTGGCTGAGGCCGTTGATTGCGCTTTTGATTTCCGGATGGGACGGGAGTGGGTTCATCTGTTTCTTCAACGACGCCTGTGGTGTTCTTTGTAGGATCGCACAGAGCGATGGCGGCACTAGCATAAAACACTCCATTGCACGGCATAACACGTGTTTCCAAAGTATGCCCGTCACCAAGCAGAACTGGATATCGTCCTTCTGAAGGATGGTACTTGATACCCGTGGGCACAGTTGCCGACGGGCCGCCGCGCTGGTTTGGAGTTGGTGTGACGACTTCAGTCAATGACTGCTCGAGAGTGTTTGCAATTTTTTGAAATGTGGAAGCTCCCAAAAGCGTGTCAGCGCACAAGCAAGCATATCTGGACCGAACAAGGTCTTTCAAACCAGGGTACCTGGGTTGAGGATTGGCTGTGTGCGTCACATCTGCGTTGTCATAAGTGGTTGAAGCTTTAGAAATGCTCTGCGAGAATAAAAAGAGACCGGTTACCATGGGGAACGCGGTGACATCGTGTGAAGACCCATTGTGCGCATAGGAGAATCGCTGAATACCTCGAATAGGTTCGACTGTTTCCTGAGGCTCAGTGTGTGATGGAGGAGGAGGGGTTTGAGTATTCGGAGGTGGCGCCGGCGAGGATGAGGGCTGCTGGGAGTCGTTATCATTGGGACTGTCCGCTGGATCAGCTGTGGCCACTTGGGGCTTGGTCTCGGGGCTAGCGTCATCATCAGCTGCTTCTTTGGTAACAGCGGGGTTTGGTAGTGAGTCGATTACGTTATTCACAGTAGGTGCTTGAGAGGGTTCGACGCTTGATGGATCTGTAGGTTGAACGGTATCGACAACCTTGGACGCTAAACTCTTTGCCTTGGTTGGGGCGGGGAGAACCTCGTTGGTTTTTGGGACGGGTGCTTCCCATCCACCGCTGGGTGCTTGCCGGAGTAGCATGGATGCGATGATCATTCCAAAGAGTAGTGAAATCATCACGAGGATAGGAATGATGCCACGGCTGCTGGAGATGCGCTTCAGCAACGGGAATGAGTACTCGAACTCGGATCCATTTTGTGGCGCAGAATGTGAGGGAGCTTGTGGCCGCTTCGGGCGGTCTTTATCTTTGTCATTGTCATCGCCCTTCTTACGGTTGCGTGAAAAAATCATTTCGTCGAATCAACGCACGGACACAGCTTGACGCTAGAATCCGATTTCTTGTTCACATGGGAGAAATAAAAAAGTGACACAAAAAAGAGAAGTGACAGAAGGCTCGCACAACGACGTGTTAACAATCACACTGTAAGAACCTGCTCACTACGAAAATAACAGCAACAAAAAGTCGATCACCAGTCCATGTGTTTTGCTTCCCGAGGATTTTTTTTTCGTCTTTTTTCCCCCCTCTCTAATCACAAACCATGTTCAGCGGAATTGCACTGGGAGGTGCGACATAGCTTCCTGAAGTGAGTTAGAGCACTTCAACGCGTTGACTAATCGCTTCGTAGCTTCTGCAAGGACAGTATTGAAGGCCATCAAGTTCCGGTTCGACTTCAGCCATTCTGCATGCACAAACACACATCCAAGGCGATACACTTCGTTAAATACACGCGTTGCTTCACGCTCTTGCTCCTGTAAGTTCGTAAATGCCGAACGAATGCTGCCCTCCGCTAGCCACTTCGATAATTTTTCACGTGCTTGTGCGTAACTGTAGCGATCTCCTGTTTGTTTCGTTGCCAGGCATGTTTGTCGTTTGTTGAGTTGAAGCAATGTCATCAGAATCATTGTGACGTTGATGCCAGCAACTGCGAAGGGATAATCAGCCCGGTGAACACATTCATGATAAAACGTCGGATGAAGCTGTGCAAGAAAGAGGAGGTTAGACAGTGAGAACACGCCGCCTCCTCTGAAATCTGTGGCGGGGTCAATCCCTTGAAATCCGAACTCCTTCCATTCTTCTGACTTCAGCTCGGCCGGGTGATCGGGAACGGGGTTCCGGCGGCATGCTTGGAAGGATGCAGTCCAGAGCTGCCTGAGCTGTTCCACGTGGCCTTGCACCTCCTTGTCGTACGCAACACCGATTTGTTGGTGCTCCGACCAGCCCTCCAGGAATCGTACATGAGCAATAGGGGGCGGGGACAAAAACTTTTCTTGTATTGGTGTGGGAAGAAGGTCCATAAACCCACACGCAACGTTAACGGCTGTTTCACGAAGGGCGACACCCCAACGAGAATTTTCATCGCTTCTCGAATAGGAGTTGTTACTGCTGCTGCTACCAGCCAGAAGGCGACCGTCATCATCCAGCTTGCTAGGTGAGTTGGGTGACGTAGGTTCACCATCACCCCCCAGAAGTGGCCTTGAAAGGTTTTCATCGTCCTCTATGGGAGCACGTTCCATGTGCCCACCACCTCGTCGTTCTTCTGGGTGGTGCCCTCGGTGCCGAAGTGTCATATCTCGTTGTTTCTTTCTGCAACTTTAGTCGAATGAAAACGAAATAAGAGCAGTAATAATTGCGCATTTTCTTCGGGAAGGGCGCAATATATTGTAAAGGAATTTTCTTCCATTTTTAACAGGCGCAATCATTTGTGAGAGGGAAAGAGCGAATGCGAACGAAAGGGAATCACGCGCTGCAGAAGCATCATTTACATCTTGGATGCAAACAGCTTCTTTTCATAGGAATGCAGAGAATGGACACCACCCTCACCTTGGGCAGTAGCAGAACGCTTATCGAACAACACTTGTCCTTCGTACATCTTCTTGCGAACTGCATCAAAGCTGGTTTCACCGATATCTTGCGCAGATTGCTGCATGCCCTTGTTGATGTACGCAAGGAGTTTCACCGCACTGCCCTTGTCCACAACGTGGCCAGAGACGCCTTGAGCAACTTGGACGACTTCGTTTTCGGAAAGGTAACGCTTCCCAGATTCCTTTCCTTGGGACATGGCCTCGATGGAGCCCATCCCTCGGTAGGTCTTCAAACGAATACCGTCCTTAAAGAAGAAGTCTCCAGGAGTCTCAGAGGTACCAGACAGCATGGATCCGAGCATGACTGTGTTGGCACCAATGGCGAGGGCCTTGCAAATATCACCAACGTTGCGCAGACCACCATCGGCGACGCACGGAATCCCGCGACTCGCAGCGTACTTTCCAACCTTGTAGACTGCAGTGCCTTGAGGGCGGCCGCAAGCGAGAATTTCCTGCGTAATGCAGATGCTCCCAGAGCCCATACCAATTCGAAGGCCATCGGCACCCGCGTCAATCAAATTCTTTGCTTGATCCTGCGTCACCACGTTGCCTGCGATAATTTCGATGTTGGGGAATGATTGCTTCACCCACTTGATGAAAGAAATTTGGTAGACGGTGTTACCCTGCGAACTGTCGAGGACGAGCACGTCCACGCCAGCCTTGGCGAGTGCAACAACGCGGGCCTTGTCATCCTCGCGAGTTGAGGTTGCAGCAGCGCACAACAATTGGCCGTTCGCGTCGATGCTGGAGTTAGGGAACGAGCGAGCTTTCGCGGCATCGCGACGAGAGCACAGTGACATCACCTCATCCTTCGAGTTCACAACGGGAAGGTAGCCGTGTCGGGATCGGTTCAAGATATCCATTGCCTCCTCGAGCTTGATGGGGTACTGGGCTGTGGTCATTTTATCACGAGGAAGCATCACCTGACTTACCTTGATGGTTTTATCCTTCAAATAGTCCACGTCCTTCATGCACACGATGCCGAGGAGAACGCCGTTGCTGGTTCCATTGTTCGTCACCAAAATGCCAGAGATACCCAAGTGGTCGTTGATTTCATGCACCATTGCGATGGGGTCCTCAGGGCGGAGGGCCTTGGGTCGCATGATGAAACCGTTGCGGTACAGTTTGACGGACTTCACCATCGCGGCTTGGCGTGGGATGGGGCAATTGTTGTGGATGACGCCAATACCACCCATGAGGGCCATAGCGCGGACCATGTCTGTCTCCGAGACGGTGTCCATCGGCGACGATGCGACGGGCATGTGCAGACGAATTTTTCGTGTAAACTGACCGCTGACGTTAACATCGCTGGCAGGAAAGTCAATAAACCCGGGGAGAATGATGAAGTCATTGTAGGTCAAACCTTCGTGCTTGAACAACTCTTCGGCAGGAGTGCCATCACGAATCACCTTGGTGCGCAAATCAGTCGCCATTTTTTTTTTGTCTTATCGCTTGCGTGAGGTTGCGCTTATTTGTGAGAAATTTTTGTGTGTGAAGTTAAGATAACCTTTGATCATAAAACACCAACGGAAAAAAAAGACATGTTGACATAAAGCACCTCACTTATCCCAAGTAGAACAGGAACGATGAAACGACGCAAAAAACAATAGTCGAAGTAAAAATCAAAGGCGGTTGGTAAATTTAGCAAGTACTTCAGAAAGGGATTCAGGCTCAGGGTTACATATTGCGCGATGAGATACAACAGACGCGTTTGTGTTCTGTCAGCCTTCCTTTTAGTGAACCTTCTTTAAGTTTTTTTTTTCCCTGTTCTATTCATTGGAAATCCTTTCTTCGACACCTGTTGGAGAGTTAGCCATGCTTTGTGACTATGAGCGAGAAAAACCCATGACGCTTCCACGAACTCTGACGAAACGTTTTGTAGTCTCGGTATCGCACAACACTAGAGTTGGGAGGTGTGCATTTATTCTGCTTCCAATATTGTTGGGACTTGTCCGTGCGAACGTGGCCGACAAACGCCACACCACCAGGTTTTAGGATGCGCACCATGTGGGTCACGATGCTGCACTGGATTTGGGTGCGCCTAACGTGATACACGCCGCCCCAGCTGACGATAGCATCAAAATGGGACGAGGGGAACACCGTCATATCCGACCCATCCATCCAGCAAAATGTTTGCCTTGGCTGACTGTGCTGCCACGCAAACTTTATGGCGCCTTCGGTCATGTCAAGGCCAACACCAGTTGTGTTGAACTTAAGATGTAAGTAGTTCAGCATTGTGCCACAGCCGCATCCCCAATCCAACACTCGATCGTTTTCTTTCACTCTCGCAATCCGTGCAATGGTTGAGAGCATCTGGATGTGCGAGTGTTGGGGAATGTTCATTTGCATGAGACCAGTCGAGTTGCAATAGTCCGCGGCGTAGCGACTGTATTTGGTGATGTGCTCCGAACTCTTTTTCTTATCAGCGTCGTTGCCGTGAATGTGAAATCGAGGGCACCGAAATACATCGTCCCGCATTTTGTCCATTTTTCGGACAGGGTTCACGAGTCTACCTCGCTCGTCTCTAAAGGGCTCGTGATGTTCGTTGCTGGGTTTCGTTGCGCCACCACCACCACCACCCGTTGCACTCTCATCTATGACAGTGCCATTATTGCTGTCGTCAGCGATTGCGGCAGGAACGTCTGAAACTGCCAGAGGTTCATCCCCACCATTATTGGATCGCACTACAGCAGAGGTCGGTGACACAATCGCAATCAAAGAGTCACTAGTTTCATTACTCGGATCATCAATAACTATGTCTACTGCGTTTGATCGGGATGACATCAAAATTTTGGTCCCAGGTCCCACGAAAAGGAAAAGAGTAGCACACACCAGAATTAATGCGGTCCACCTCCATCCTTGCGCTGCCATCGGAACGTGTCTTTGGAATGAAAAAGCAAACAAACACAACATCTATGAGAGGCTTTGAGAGAGCATTTTGCGCACAAATCAGACATTGACACTCTCGGCTCGAGTGAGAACAACACAAAAATACACAACAAGTAACAAAGAGAGTGCAACAAGGAAAATTCCTGTCTCCTTTTCTATTCTCCTTCTCTTTCTACAGCTTACTTCCAACGGGCCCTGTTCGCTCAAAGATCAGAATGTATGCGCTGGGCAAGACAAGCGCCGACTCAACATTGGAGGAAGAAACTTGAGTGACGGTGGAGTCGTTAAACTCAAACCAACGCGATGGGCCACCCTGTTTTGGGTAGCACCTGCAGTGCGCAATGTAATGACCGGAGTGCACTGAACCCATGTGGTGCACAACGCCTTGCAGCTGGTAGTTAGTGCCCCCAGATTGTTCGCTACGAACGTGGGGGTGCATAAAAGACGCAATGTTGAGGTCATCTTCCACAGGGAACCGGACAAGGTCGTTGATCTTCGTAGCTAGAAAACGGCTGTGGCGAAAACGCTTGAGGTGGATGACTAGAA
This sequence comes from Bodo saltans, assembly GCA_001460835.1. Taxonomy (NCBI): domain Eukaryota; phylum Euglenozoa; class Kinetoplastea; order Eubodonida; family Bodonidae; genus Bodo; species Bodo saltans. The sequence goes on along the minus strand of CYKH01000542.1, from coordinate 3,232 downwards.
CTTCAGGTGCTTGAAAGATGTGTCCGACTCGTTTTGCGCGTGTGGGCTTTTTACACTTGGGGCAGTGATATGCGTCGCTGCCTGCAAGCTCAGCCGGGGCAAAGAATTCCTCAAGTGCGTGCTGGATTGTGATGGTGTTGCTCCCGCTCATGCCGTTTGAAATGGCTCTTGTAACGCTGAAATCTGAATCTCGGCCTGCTGCATTAGATGCTCCGAAACCGCTTCGTGGTACTGGTACAGAGAGGTCTAAGAATGTCTCACACGAAACGGAACGATGTCTGCACTCTTCACACGTTGTTTCCGTTGCAAACTGGCCGCAAAAAGCGTCTTGCACTACGCTGACGTTCCGCTTTGCGTGGTTGTCCAGCCATCTGGCAGCAGTGTCTCGAACAGACTCCTTGTCGATATCTTTGAGCTCCACGTACGGCGGCGATTTTGTTATAGCGTTACACTCATCATGAACCCCGTCGAGCGTAAATCGAAGAAATTCGTGCGCATCGTGCTGCTCAAACCCCGCAAACGCCCGACGATACGATGCGAGACAGTTCTTGAAGTTTGACGGGGCAATCGAGCGCGTGGATGACACAGACGACGAGTACGACGATGAGCTAGCAGCACCAGATGACGAGTACATTCTGCGGCAAATCTCTTGCAACGTGGTTGCTAGTGGGCACGGTCGCGGTGCTACACGATCCAAATCAGATGCCAACAGAAATCGTTTCAACCGCTGCGTGCGAAGCAAACATTGCAGGGTACTATTCATAAAACAGGTGTTGCCGATGTTGGTGAAGCCAAGAAGCTCATCGCCAACCCCACCCCCACTTGCAGCAGTACTAGAGTCTTGCCCACTACCACCTGACCCGGAGGTGTTCTGAAAGAGAGAGGGTTGCCTGAGATGGCTGTATGGTGGTGTTGGAACACTGTTGTCGCGGATGGCGCCTCGTAACCTTGACGATGCCTTGACTCTACTGCTACTACTATCTTTGCTGTCCATAAGGGTGGAGTTCGTGATAGCATCCGTGTCAATATCTGCATCCATTGCACCGCTAGGGGACACACCCGCTGCCCTGGACGATGACGATCCTACTGCCGGCGGCGCAAATCGCGACCTTTGCTGCAGAGGAGTGCTGTTGTACGATGATGAAGATGGTGAGGTGTTGTTATTGTTTGTGGTGTTCGTCGCAGCGCCAGCAAATGAGCGACTATTGTATGACGATTGAGTAGTGTTGCTGTTGTGCTGAGCGGCGGACTCGTATGTGACATGAGATAGCGAATGCCGAGAGTGAGAAGCGTTGGTATTGCTGGAGGTGCCGAAGCTACCAGAAGACACATGAGTCCTTGAGGGTGTATGATAACTGAGGTGCGATGTACGCGCATTTGCCATGGCAGCAGGCATCTGCTGAATGAGCAATATTGTTGGGGAAATGAAGCGCTTCGTGGTTGAAGTGCTTGAGAGAGAGAGGAGGAAAAAAATTAGATTGGTCTACCTGATATACTGTGCAGCAGGAAAACAAAAGCGACGATGCCGACGAGAAACACGCCGAAAATATGACATTGGAATTCGCTTCAATTGCTCTTTCTCTTACAGAGGAATACGACATAACATCACACCACAATAAGTCACACATGTATTGCAAAAAGTGTCAACGACTCGTCTAATGACTGGTTCGCACTGCCTTCGCAAAACGGTATACGACGCCAGAACGAAACACACATCAATGCACGCATGCATACCTTTTGCTGAGTTCTACACAAGGTTGAGCTTGGTGACGATCATGACGCGGACAGATTGATCAAAGCTGGAGCAAACCAACAAACCTTCTCGGGAGCGATTCCAGTCCAAGGCATTGATTGGCTGATCCCCCACTTTGACCTTGTTGAGCTCCTCAACGGAGCCGGCAACGCCCTTGGGGACACCATCAATGTCTTTGAGGCTGCGCTCAGGAGGGTACGAGTACTTGCAGAGAGTTAACTCACCTGCGCCACCACTGATGAAGACTTCACGATTCTGGGGAAGTGCACGCGTCGCCCATACCGTTCCTTGCGACACACGGTCCTCTACGTAGGCATAACCAAGCGTGGGATGAAGAGTGCGGAGGTCATAGGCGCGTAGGCGACCTTCGAGTGATGAAATGAGCAGCTTGTTCATTTCGATGTCTGGGCGATCAAACTCCAAGTCACAGACACCGTTGCTGACGTTGAACTCATGAATCATCTTTTGGTTTCTAAGGTCAAACAGCTTCACATCGCCGTTATCGTAACCTGCGGCGACAAGCCGCTCATCGGCGTCAAAGCTATTGCCGAGCTTCACTGTCCAGCAATCACGGGCACGAGAGGCTTCGACGGGCGCTAATACGACAACTGGCTTGTTGCTCTGGCGGGTGTCCCACACCTTGACGGCACCATCCCGTGAGCACGATGCAATCTCTGGAGGACCAGAGAACAACGCACCATCGACGCCATTGACAATACTATCATGAGCCTTCTTGATGTCTACCACCGGCTTTGAGAGATGCTCAAGGTCCCAGAATTGAATGCCTCCAGCGAAGTCTCCAGTGGCCAATTGTCTACCAATACTCGAAGAGCCATCCACTACGTTGTGGCCGAACGTCATACACTTCAGGGGATTCGGTTGCTTGATCTCTTGAAGAGTGCGGAGTTCGCCCTGATGCAGCTGGAATACGGTCATTGCGCCTTGATTGTTGGGATACTGTCCGATAGCGACAAAGCACGCAGTCTGAGGTACCCACTTGACATCAAAGACAGTAAACATGACTGACTTCTTGACGTGCTCTATGATTTGTTGACGTGAGAGCTTGCGCTTCTCCGAGCGGACCTTCTCCTTTTGCTCTTCTTCGGTAAGGTAGCTCATATGTTGGTTATTTTTTTTGTTTCCCTGTCTGGAAAGGAGTTAAATGCTACTACGATGCTGGTAAGAAAAGGACAAAACAAACAAACAAACAAACAAAACGAAAACGTGCCAAAACACCGGGAATGAACATCTGTCTTAAGAAGAACAGTGGAAAGCGTTTAAAGGGAAAATAAAAGAGAAGGTAGGGGGTAAATCTCCGACAAATCGTACAAGCTAGTCGGTGTCGCCCGCTCATTTCACAACGACGGGGATAAAAGAAAAGCAACATGAATTTAGGCCCAAAATCAATGAACGTGAACGAAAATAAATACGTAATTCAAACTACGCTCGCGAATGCTTTGCACAACATGAAAAAAAAAA
>CYKH01000539.1:7772-19179 GCA_001460835.1 Bodo saltans | reverse complement strand
CCGATGGCGGGGGTGCCGGGATGGCGGGGGTGCTGTCAAGTGGCGCGCATGAAAAGCTGCATTCGTGTCTTTTTTCAATGAAATTGCTACAAAAATCAATGAAGGATTCAAGTGCATAATCGGGGAAATCAAGTCACTAATGATCTCTTACAAAAAGTGTAAACCGTTCAGCACCACGACTGTGCAAAACATGAAACAACCGTTGACACGCACGTGAAAACATGAGTTGTAGGCTCTGTGAAAAAGTTGAAAAGAAGTCGGGAGCAGTTCACCGTCGGGAGCGCCGTGATCCGGAACACCTTCGGCAGCGCCGTGATTCGAGCACAACTCCAACCGTCGGGAGCACCGCATGATCCGGACCACCGTCAGCTCCACCGTGACGGCGACAGCAACGCGTTAATGTTCGTGTCGTTGTCTTTGGTCAAGTGTGGCGGTGAGTTGAAGCGAAATCAAGAAATGCTGATATACAAATTGTATTGTATAGTAATCGTATACCGGGGTCACGCCCGCACCTTGGCAAAACGTGAAAGAACCCTTGACCCGCACGACGTGCCCGTGAAAACATGAGTTGTAGACCCTGTGAAAAAGATGAAAAGAAGTGAAAGAAGCTTCGAACGCAAAAAAGTTTTGCTATACGCAGCTATACGCAGCTATACTTGGCCTATGGTATAGCTATACGCAGCAACTCAGCTATACGACAGGGTCCGTTTCCACCATATTATTATTCAACTCTTAGATACGCAGCAACTCAGCTATACGACAGGGTCCGTTTCCACCATATTATTATTCAACTCTTAGATTTGTATTGGTAAATATATTTGAATTGCCTGTCTTGACAAATATATCATCAATATTTACATCATTGATCTTTAATATACCATGAACATTTAGCTCATCCCAAACACCAACTTTTCTATTGCCCATTAGACTTTTATTTCCAACAATCATAAGACAGCCAAATGACCCCCTATCGTTGCAAATTTCACTACCATTTGTCGTACTATCTGGGTATCCTGTCCAGTTGTTTGAAAATCGTATTCCATCATTAGTTGAAACAGGATTTTTAATTGTTAGGTTTCCTTGAATGTTTTGGTCAGTTAAAAAAATATTTGCACTACTTTTATTGGCATAATTTGCGATATCTGTATTGAATGAACTAATTGATTTATAAGAACTCATACCCGCAATCGTTTGGTATATTGTGTTAATATTTACACCATTTAATTTAATGCTTGACACGGCGTTAAAATCCCCCATAACATTCACTGTATCCCACATCTTAATAACTCTTGTTGTTGTGTTTGCTGATTTGTTCCCAAGTATCATTAATGCTTGATGTGGTAATACTATGTTGTTTGAAATTTCTGAGCCATACAATGTTCCCGATGTTGTTGGATATTCGCTAAAATTATTTGAAAATTTGATACCCCCATTTGTTGCGGTTAGATTTAAAATTGTATCTTGTGTCAATGAATTTGTTGTTGTTCTATTTACATAATTTGTAATGTCACTGTTGAATGATGCAATTGTCTTGTATGTTGAACTCGCCGTTGCTGTTGTTAAATATGCAGTTATATCAGTGTTGAACGATGCGATTGTCTTGTAACTTGCTATATCAGTGTTAAATGATGCTGTTGTCTTGTATGCTGTTAATGACGATGTTGTAACATAATTTGATAAACTTGAAAGTAAATATGATGCAGAAACGAGATTATAGTTTGTTGCGCTGATTGCTCCTATTAGTGCGTTTGCTGTGGAGTTTGCATATGATTGAACACCTGTAAATGCATTTGTTGCGGTTGTCGCAAGACCAGATATTGATGATGTTGTTGCATAGTTTGACAAGGCGTTGAAGAGATATGATGCTGTGATTAGATTGTAATTTGTTGATGAAAGTGTTCCAATTGAAACTGTATTTGAATATGTTTGTGGTGCTGTAAAAATGTTATTTATTATCAATCGTGCATATCTTCCATCATTTGTCGATGTTGTGCTATATGTTGATAAATCATCCAATGTTATGAAATCTTGTATCATAAAATCAATTGTTCCCTTGTTGTAATAGGTATCAGACAGTAATGTTCCCGTGTATGCAGGAAAACCAACTCGCAATGATGATAATCCAAGATATGACTGAATATTTGCAATCGCTAGTTCTGTATCATATTTTGGTGAATAATAGCCATCACATTGTGTTTTTGTTGCGTAATTTGATAAAGTGCTTGATAGAACATAACTTGATAATGTGCTGGTCAAACTTGTTGAACTAATATAGTTTTGCAGAGTTGAGTATAAGTATCTCACCGAAATTAAATTATCTGATGTATTATTATATGAACCGATATTTACGGCTGGATCATACTTTTGAACCTGTGCAAAAGTATTTGTATTTACTGTTATTGCGTATTTTGTGTCTGCTTCAGTCTTTTGATAATAGCTGTCTAATTGTGTTGTATTGGCTTTGTTGGACAATAGAGAAGTTATTTCTGTTCTTGTATGAAATGTATCCGTTATTGTCGCATTTGGTGATGGGTTATTTAGGTATGAAAATATTTGGTTTGTTTGCGATAGTGGTGTGTAATCTCCTATGATTTCCGACTTTGTAAATACCTGTGTGTTTTTGTAATAATTTGCATCAATGTATGTCTTGTCGTAAAAGTTGAGGATTTTTGCATAATCGTTCAAATCTGTTTTAGTAGCCAATGTTGCAATAGTTGTGTTGAATGTTAATTGATCTGTATATGTTGCGGTGGCATCTGTTGCTTTGAGATATTGTTGAGTAGTTGATTTTTGATCATAATTTGCTAAGAATGTATCAATTTCAGTTTTGTCATAGAACCAAGTATTGTAATCTGATTTTACTGATGTAATTGAACCACGGCGACCATTGTAATCAAATACTTGATCATTGCCACGATTTATTTGCCACCCCGCTTCTGTGCTGTATAAGATCCAATCGTTTATTTTTACATCAACTGGACCATTTCCAAAATCAAATGTTATATTAATTCCTGAACAAAATACATCGCCACCTCTTGGATCTGTTAGTGCCTGCCCGTACCACATTCTGCGATATCTCATTAAATCACCAAGTTGTGACATTGGTATTTTTCCAGTAGCATCCAATGATGGGATTTTTACATTGATATCATCGAGTTTGAGGTATATTTGCGATAATGTTGTATTTGGTTGATATTCAATAAAATTGTTGATTTCATCCTTTGATATGTTCAGTTTATTGAGAATAAAAGCAATCTCTTGCTCTTGTTCTACATTCATTACATAATTTTGATATGTTTGTCCGCTTGTATAAAGATTTAGTAATACCATTTATACAAGTATATGAGAAAAAATTATCGGCGTTTCGAAATTGGTTCATTATTTATTGTGATTTCAGTTCTTGATGTTCTTGATGTGTTTAGTATGGATGTCTTATCATCTATAACAGTTCTTATCTCTTCAAATATTTTTTCGTCTTCTTCGCTTAAATTTTCAATATTTATTTTCTCAAGTTCGGATTTGATGCGTTGTATACCTTTTGGTAATGTTATGGATAGAATATAGCATAATACCGCAATGACTGGGATTGGAAGAAACCATGGAAGAGTAATGATATTGTATCCGGAAATGATGTTATAAATGACCGTAATTGCAGTTGTCAATGTTGATACTACTTCAAGTCGTTCTGCGATTATTTGAATTTTTGGTTGTAAATTTTGCATCCTTTACTATACTATATGAATTTATTTTTTATATGGGATGTTTGCGAAAAGTGCGTTTTTGAATGAAAATAATGTCTTTGGTATACTTGGCATGATGCAGTGTGTTTTTCTCATTGTATTTTACATTTCCCCCATTGTTTTCACTATTTTTAGCATCGAGCGATAGAAAGCGTTAAAAAACATTTACGATTAATCAAGAGCATTGTTATATTTTTTACGGATTTTGCTATTGTTTTTGGTAAATTTTGGATACATTTGACTTGTTTGTGCAATATGGAAACGTTTGATGTTCCATACCATTTGACATTTCCACCATTGTTTTTATCATTTCCTTCATGTTTTCTAATTATTTTCTTATTGTAGAAATATTGTTGTAATCTTATCCACTTGTAAAAAAAGTATCCTATGAACCTCTATTGTAAAGGACTTTAAAATGAAGTGGACATATTTCAACCACTTTTACAAACATCAAATATTTTGTAATTTTTATCATAGATTTTTGTTTTTGTTTGAATAAACCCCAAAACAATAAAACAATAGAAAGAACCCAGTGAAAAAAAAACCACATGGTAAAAGGCGCAAAACCCATTGTGGTGTTATGGTTTCCTATTGTGTATCTTGACCACTTTTGGACTTTTTCTTTTTTTGCGTACCCTGTTGTGTGGTGTCCGTATCACCTGGTGGTGGTTGTGTGGTGTCGCCTGTGACAGCATCGCCTGTGGCTTGTTGTGTGGCTTGTTGTGGCGCTGTGTTTTGTGTGGGTTGTTGTGGCGCTGTGTTTTGTGTGGGTTGCTGTTGCACTGTCGTGTCTTGTGTGGTGACAAGTTTGTTTATGTCTTGCAGTGCTTCATCAACATTTGCACCTCCTGTGATAATGTTAGCGGCAATATTGGCAAGTTGCATATCCACCAGCGCTGTTTTTAATAGCTCTGCTTTTTTCTTTGCCCTCTGATATGCTTCAGCCATCTTTTTTTTGTAGGCACATCCCACCTCATGCTTCCCAAAAACATAAGGCTGACACGTGCACATCTTCGGGCGCTTTTTTGGTGTCACTCCAACCTGCATCGCCATGACCTCGTTTTCGCCGATGTAAATTCCAAAGTACAGGATGTTTTCTTTGAGGGTGTCCAGTGCCGGTTTCAATAGTCCAAACATCGCCAATCCACACAGAACAACGAATGTGGATATCATTACGAGGACTGTGACATCATATAACCAGATTGCTGCGTAGTTTGGAACCCCTGCAAAAAACAATGGCTTCAGGGTACATTCTGTTTGCGTTTTTTTGGTAATTGTACTCAACCAGTGTGCGCGGGTACGTTGTTGAAGCTCATGCTCCAAAATTGATTTCTTGATTTCCTTGAAGCACACCGCTATGCCCAATGGAACAAAAAGCTGGAAAACTGTAATGAACTTTGGAAGAAATAAATCCACAAGTATCCATTTCAGCTGTTGGCCGCGAAATGTTGTCATCACCATGAAGAGGAGCGCGATGAGAAAGCTGGACCATACAATTTGAATGATGGTGTAAGCATGTGAGATTACATAGGGTGACGAGTTTGATGGTAGGAATGTTGGAACCCCGCGAATGCAATACTCATCGTAAAACAAATCAACCTGTTGAAATGTTGAGAATGTCCCATTCATAATGGATTGGATCTGTCCAAGGCCACCCTTACTGCCGAACGATGCACCACTGGACGTACCCATGATGTCAGTGGCAAAAGTCACCAACTTAATTAATTGTGCCCACATTTTCCTTTTTTTGTAAAAATTGGAAAGATATTGATGATGTTTCAATATTAATCACAATTGATGAAATATTTTGTTGTTGTTTTTGACGATAGAAATGTTCAAAAAATATTCCTATTCCCATTCCTCCTGAAACGTGTCGTAGATCCTTGATCATGGTTTGACTCCCTCTCACAACGCAGCAAGAAGCAGCCATGAGGTCGGCCAAGCCACACGACCCAACACGATCCGTACACAAGGTACCCCACCCAAGGAATGCCCAACGCGACTCCACACACAATAGACGCGGCAGTGGCCTGCTGACTGGCAATGAGGGAAATCATCGCTGCAACGGTCGATTGGAAAAGGTTCGACAATGTGCCAGCAAACGAACCAGGAGCAAAGGCCTCTGGCACGACAGCAAGCAGACAGTACGTCAAACAGGAGCGTTGCTGCTGCTGCTGTCCAGAGCGGCTTTTTTGGTTCAGAAGCGCTGTGATCATGTGCATGAGGAGACCTGACAACAATGTCAGCGCGGTGTTTCCTACAACTGTGCCTGCAGCGGAATTCAACCCAGCCGCTGACCCATCGTCTCCTGGTTCATTACTGCTGACGGGTATGAGATCCTTGATCATGGTTTGACTCCCTCTCACAACGCAGCAAGAAGCAGCCATGAGGTCGGCCAAGCCACACGACCCAACACGATCCGTACACAAGGTACCCCACCCAAGGAATGCCCAACGCGACTCCACACACAATAGACGCGGCAGTGGCCTGCTGACTGGCAATGAGGGAAATCATCGCTGCAACGGTCGATTGGAAAAGGTTCGACAATGTGCCAGCAAACGAACCAGGAGCAAAGGCCTCTGGCACGACAGCAAGCAGACAGTACGTCAAACAGGAGCGTTGCTGCTGCTGCTGTCCAGAGCGGCTTTTTTGGTTCAGAAGCGCTGTGATCATGTGCATGAGGAGACCTGACAACAATGTCAGCGCGGTGTTTCCTACAACTGTGCCTGCAGCGGAATTCAACCCAGCCGCTGACCCATCGTCTCCTGGTTCATTACTGCTGACGGGTATGCTGAGGGAGATGGGATTGAAGAACAAGTCACCGAAAAGATTGACTGCATCATTGGCAAACAAACTCTGCTGCTGTTGACTGCCGGTCTCATCTGATGCCATTGGTGACTCGGCGTCGTCGCCGAGCACAGCGCGCGGCCAGATGGATTGCCATCATGGCGAGTTGAAGCTTCGATACCGTACCACGTCCTCTCACAGCGATCAGCGGAATCAGGTTGATGTACGAGGCCACGCTGGCTGCATTGGTGGCAAGCACTCGTGTTCTGGTCATCAGACCAATGAATGGTTTGACCACAAGTGCTACGCTTCTGGTGGCGGAGATTCGCAGGTCACTTGTGTTGTTGGTTAACGTCGAGGACAATATCGTCAACACCGAAGAGCGAGTCGATCTGATGGATTGGGAGTCTGAATCCGTCCACTGAAGACCTGCGCAGTGCAACGTTGCATTGTACGAGCTCGGCGGATACGATACACACGATGCATAGAATGCCCTATCGACGGAAGAAACCACTGCTGTAAGAGGCAGAGGCTTGTCGTCCCACAGGTTGCAGCCTAACGTGAGGAACTTGATGGCGTGCTTTGGTGGTGGTGGGGTGAAGGCTGCCATTGCCGTAGTTGCAACAGAAGACGACATTATTGTTGAAAACTGATGAAAACGACAAGTATTGATGTAAAACGTGGGGAGCCGAAGGAGAGCATTGTTGTCTTCTGCTGTAAAAGCGGTAGGCAGTAGGATGGGGGCATTGCTGTGGTTGCGACGGGATCCAATGGCGGGCATGTCTTGCACACCCTCTTGCCCCGTCGTACTTGTGGCGGCCACCAACGAGACATTCACAAAGGAGAAAGACGTGAGTGCCCCAGAAATAGCAAGGGACTCGTAGACCACGTCAAGCAGCGCGGATACTGCTGACTCCAATGTCTGATGTTGTACCACAACGATGGAATCAACAATGCTCGAGGTTGCAACGACGCCTATCGCTGTACCAAAGGACACACTAGAGGTAGGAGTAGGTGATGACATTGTGGTGACGCTCTCTAATCTAAACATACCACCGGCAACTAAGAGTTGGGATTCGTTCAACTGGGTCGGTAAATTGATAAAACTGACCACGTCGGTGACAAGTGGTGCCACGCCGGGGACGTATGCCACAACGCAGTTGTTGTCGACTGTAATGTTGACGCGTTCAACGGTAGTGTTCACGATCACTAATGAAATGAGACTCGCAAAGAAACTGTCACTTTGTGCTAGCGTGGAGAGCGGTCCGGATAGATCGGACAGGTGCACGAGCGTCGTCACGTTCATCATCAAATCAAATGCGCTCAGCCAAGATTGTGGGTATGAGCTGGAATTGTCAAAGCTCCGTTGGACTGAAGTGTTCGAGATGTGCAGTGTGGAGTTTCTGAACGCTCCACCAGTACCGACGGCACAAACTAACGATACGACTAATGACGTTGCAGGTGAGGCTGGCGGGAGGTTGCACATGTGCGACGCTTCCACAGTGGAGTCACGAATCAGGACAATCGATGCCATTACTGCTGCAGTAGGAGCAGGCGTGGGAGCGATGCTGATCAATCCGGTGACCATTGTGATGGAATTGAACACTCCCGGTAGCACTGGTGTGATGGAAAATTGTTCGTGAAATGGAATGATTCGTACTGACAACGTTGACGCTGAAATCACGACAGCAGTATGAGAAACGCTCGCCGCCACCACAATTAGTGACATAGAGGCAACGACACCATTATTACTGTCCATCACGACCTTGACAAAAGCGTTGACTATCGTCACGTTAAGGTTCGACGAGTCAGTGCCGTTAATGAATGCGACCACCGCGAATTGTCCGTCGAAGTTTGAGCCTCCGGAGGTCAACGAAGCGTTTGTGGCTTTCAGTTCAACCACAGCATTGCGGGTAGTCACAGAGAGATCCAGAAGGATCGCACCGTTTCCTGCACTCATTATTACGGTGGTGTTGACGCACGCAAGGTACAAAAAAGTTGCAAGACCGGACGCGGAATTCGTTGTGTGCGAAAAAGCCAACAAAACAGATGACAAGTCTGCGAGTGCATAAACCGTCTCACATGAGTACCAACAGATGGAGGCGACGTTGACAAGCGAGCTCCGCAGCGTTATGTTACAGTCGAGCATGCGGTTAAAATCTCGAAGGAGAAAACAGGCCGCAACCCCGCCTCGACTTCCGACGACTGTTGCTGTTCCGCTGCCATTGGTGCCGTTAAAGAGGACGCCGCCAGTGACAAAGCTGACATCAAGAAAAGATAGGCTCACAACTACATTTACGTTGGAGACGTTGAAACGCCACATATCGCCAGGTTGTGACTCCGACAGCACAGTGAAAAAGAACATATCGGTATGCTCGTAGCCATCGGAAAATATGACCTCGGATTGGTTCACACCAAATAACACGCTTGAGGACAGGACATGAAGCTCAACTCCGTCTATTGTGCAATCTGCGCCAACTCGTAGAGAGAATACCCCATAGTTATTTTGCGGACTCCCACCGTTGTATCGGAAAGAAATAATAGACCCCTGCACAAACAGAGCGATACCGCGAAGCTGCGCAAAATCTCCTGGATACAATGACAACAATGCTGCTTGCCCATTCAACGCGACTGTTGTCCTCGTCGTGATATCAAAGGTACTATCGACTACGGCGAGCGACACATTCGATATCACCATCTGCGAAACAGACCATCCGCTTACCACGGAACACTCAGGATCCGTTGCGTTCAGAACGTATTCATACGGGCCTACACGAATATTGTGCAAACTTACAGAAACATTCGTCAGACTTGTCAACGAGGAATTGAAGGTTAAGAGGGGCAACACACCACCGCCACGCACATCGAGAGTCATGTTGCTGATGCTTGCGGTGGTGCTTGAGGGCACTATGTAAATAAAAGGCGGCATTCCAGCGTCACTCCATGCACAGTTCTCGAGGGTGTAATGCTGGTTGGACTCGATGACAAATGTAGAACGTAGAAGACATGGGATGGGGACCGCATGCGTTAACAAAGGCATCAACACAAGGAAGTCGACACAGGAGACGAAGCAGAGCAAGAACATGAATGTCTACAGGGTGTTTCTCTATACCTTGCATGTGATTCGAAGAAGGACAAACAGATCGCATAATCGAAGAATTGCTGGAACTCTTTCGGAATTCTTAGCTTTCTGAAGGGTTTCTCAGTCACGTGCGATGTTAAAAGCATAATACGTTCGGTCATCCGTTGTCCATCATCATTTGCTCGGAAATGCGTTAAATAAACCTCTATCAATGATTTGCTATTCTTTCTTCTTGTGGCGTTGATTTTCAAGTCGTTTTTCTTTTTCGTTAGGCGCATCGCAATTTTTTTTTTCGAGAATATATTTGACCTCATCTTTGAGGCAACATTCCTTTTGAATAGTGCCTTTGGCTGCTGCTGCTTCTTGCGCTGCATGGTTGGAAGAAAAATTGTTATGTTTGCACGTGGGTCACAATTTCTGAGCCGCTCAAAGTTTTTGCTTTTCATTTTCACGTCAACGTCAACGTCCACGAAACAGACAGATGAAGGGTCGTACAATTCGTAGGATCGGGGGGAAGTAACACTGCGGAAAGAATCATCTCTTTTCTACCCCAGTAACGTTGTGGTTGTGGAGGAGGCCACTCCTCCTGCTTTTCCCCCCAGTGGCACGTCATAAACGGTAGAATTCGTTGCCGTTTCTTCTCTGGGTGGCTGTTTTTATGCCTCGAGTATGTTCATGCACTGCCGGTATGCTTCGACTGCACGTCGCCAGCGATGGCAGTCGGCAAGCGCAGGTCAACCAGTAGCGGGACGATGTTGACGAACGTTAACACGTCGTGACCATTGTCCACTTGCGGTGGTGTTCCAACAACCTGCGTCAGTAATTCCGTGGTCCCATTCGAGATGATCGTCGCAGGGTCGCTGAAGGCTCTCTCCTTCAGCCATCGCCACGAACTTCTTTTCCCCTTCTTCGCGCAACATGCGAAGCAACTGACGCACTTCACACAAACACTGATAGTGTTCTGGTGATCGCGCAAAAGCGTCAGTGAGCATGTGGAGGGTCAAGCGGTGAAGGTTTACCTCAAGCAGAAGAATGGGGGAGATTGGTGGGCGTAAGCAATCGCAGAGCATCATCGACGTGCACGTCTTCGCTAAACAATTTTATGATGGTGACGCCAAAGTTACGGTTACTAAATGACCAGTTCCCTTTGTTATTCAACTTGTTCATGCGAGTAATGGCGTTCACGCCTAGTGAGGTCTTCGGGACGCTGCTTCCGGCAGGATGTGTGTCTACCTTCGGCATCTTGATGGCTGCACTATAAATACCGTGGCCCTTCGCAAGAAAAACGACTTCAGACGCACCGAAGCATCGCAAGCATTCCAAAAATCCGGCTTCCCCAGCATCGTAGACTGGTTTGGTGATCTCTGAGAAAAGAATTACATCATCCTGCTTTGATCGCGTCCAACTTTGCACAGTCTTCAGATTCTTATTGCTCAAGAAGGCTTGAGGATCTGCAAGGATGTCGTGCATGCTTGGCGTCGCTCGGACTCCTCCTAACATTGAATCTGCGCAAGCTGTGAGTGAGCACGATGAGGAGGTGCTCGACGCTACGGCTTTGGGGAATCAACGACGGAAATGTCACTTTCGTGGTGGTAGGGCTGCGAAGGGCATCCATCAGAGCTGTATCATCAACAGTGAGGTTCATCAGTCGCTTCAACGATGCCGACTCACGAATCCGAGTACAGAGCAGCCTCGTTGTTTCGTCAATGATGTGATTTGACGGTATTCGAGTTTGTTTCGATAGCAAAATGTTCGTCTTTGCTCGCCACGTGCAGCCAAAGCTGCTTCCGCGAGAGAG
>CYKH01000538.1:0-14112 GCA_001460835.1 Bodo saltans | reverse complement strand
CGCCCTCCTGAAAGCTGCTCGTTCGATGGCAATCGTGTCTTCGCGGCGACAAAATTGAAGGCAATATCGTCACAGAGAAGCTCGTCAACAATTTCTTTGACTCCTTTCTTCGTCGGAGACTCGTCGGACTTGTGTCGCCACGCTGCGTCGTACGCAACATAATATTCGCGATTAGTCAACAACGCTCGGGGGAGTGCGATGCTGTACTGCTTAAACCCGGCACTACGATCTCTGGCGACGTAGCCAAATGGGCCATGAGGGCCGCCACCTTCTTTGGCATGCACAAAATGACTTCGAACATCAATTGCAACGAGCGCTGAGGGCGACGATCGCCATACTTGAAGCATGCATTGGGCTCCACTCATGTGCAAGTTGATGTCATCGTCCATATTGAGAATCGCATCCGTGTCAATGTGCTC
This sequence comes from Bodo saltans, assembly GCA_001460835.1. Lineage (NCBI taxonomy): Eukaryota > Euglenozoa > Kinetoplastea > Eubodonida > Bodonidae > Bodo > Bodo saltans. The sequence continues at coordinate 13,693 of CYKH01000538.1, read as the reverse complement.
TGCGATCCGCCATCGATTGTCCACTCGATTTAACGACTGGGGGAGGATCGTGAAGAAGGGTCTTTTATGGTGAGCACGAAGCTTATGACGCTGCGCAAAGGTGGTGCTGTCATCTCCTGAAACTGGCTTCCGTGGTGATTCTTTGAAAAAGCGTTGGATGGTATCGGGGAGGACGTCAATGGGCCCGTTCCATACTAAAATGATTTCCCAGACGAAATCCCACTGGTTTACTTTCCGAATGATTTGCTCGAGAAGATGGAATCGACTAGACTTTGGGTACGACATCACAACAGCAGTCAAGTAGTGGGAGCGCGAAACGTTGTGGTGTAGCGAGACAGGAATTTGCGCTTCCTTTCCGGAATCAACAACGTGTCACACCAACGGGAATGAATCTGCACACATGTGGGCGTGTATTATTGGTCAATGTGATTTGTTAAACGGAAATTGAGGTAGGTTTCTCTGCATCGTTCACCTTCTTAAACACTCACAAAGCAACGCTCTTCTCAGTGTGCGTGTGGGATGACTTTGTTGTTGTTGCAACGCCAAGTCATCTTGTTTCGTTCACAGTCTGAATGCGTCCCATACTTTCTTATTCGTGCGTCCTACTTTGTACTGTCGTATTCTTGTTCCAATCATCGTGTCGTCACAAGCGAGCTGACTAGCTTGGGCCGGCCGCTGGGCGTTTGAAGTTGCGGATATTTGCTTTCCTACCACGCCCCTTGAGCTTCCGAGGACCGTGCTTGGTGTAGCCAGGCACCATTTTCTCCTTATCGAACGTTTGACGATTCTTGTTATATCGTGCAGCATTGCGCTCCTTCTTCTCAGCCTTCTTGCGTGCTTTCGCAGAGTGGTGGATTGGCGTGTTCTTTCCTTTGCTTCCGAGACCAGTGAGGGCCTTGCGGTCACGAGTTCGGCGACCCTTATCTTCATCATCACTGCCCTCTTCTTTGTCGTTATCGAAGCGAACGCGTACCTGCTCTACGGTGCCTGCCTTCAGGCGGGTGACAATGTTGCCGACCACCTTGAACGTCTCGGGATTGCGCTCCAAGAACTCGCTAAGTGTGTATGCGAGTGATCCGTCGTACTTAGCGTTGAACTTTGTCCAGATACCAATGAGATTACCAACGTCACCAATGTACATCGGCACTGGTTGACGAGGCATGGCCATCAGAATTTCATCTAGGGCCATCGATGTAAGACGATCAACCTCACGCTGACGACGACCTGAAACGGGGAGTGCAGCGAAGGGGGTACTGACGGCGACAGCGCCTTGGGGAGGGTGAACCAAGCCCGATGGGGGCGCCACAGCACCTTTCGCCTTGGCATTAGTCTTCGCAGCAGCACCCGAGTGGCCGAACAGCTCGCACAGTCTCAGGAATGCATCTAAGGAACCCACGTCGTGAGCAAGGGTGGCACTGAATTGCGTCGCATTGTCCACCTCTTCTACTGTGAGGCTCAGCGGTGTCACAAGGTCGTGCAAAAGATGCATCAACACCACGAGGAATTCCGCTGTGCGGGGACCAAGCTTCGCACCGTAGCGATGACGAATGCGCGATACGATTTCTTTGCGAGTTTTATTGAGCCCAGTCAGCTGATCAGTGCCCTCGATCACTTTGCTGAAGCCCCAGTACGAGCCCAACGCATCGACTGTTTGGCTGCTCATATCTGTGTAGAGGTACGACACAGTTGCGACGAGGCTAAGGTTGCAGGCTTTGCTTTTCACATCGGCAACGGGAATCGCAGGAAGGCATTTCGCAACACGTGCAATGACACGCACTGCAATTTTCACGAGGTCAGCGGAAGACGCAGCGAATTTGTCAGAATGATCCGCGAGGTAGCGCATGACGAACGCTAACTTGTGGTGCGCAAGGACTGCCCCCGCAGCACTACCCCAATCCACGAAAAGAGTGTTTGTCAGAACTTCCTCAACACGGTTCTTGCTGGTGGAGAAAAGGTTGATGATGCGTTCCACGAAGCCGAGAAGGTTCCCCTGCGCAGCGTGAGTGGACAGAAGATTATCAAATCGGGTGCCGAGAGCGTCGTTCGCGACAGGGGCAGCGAATGACATGGGAATCAACTGCTCCATTTTGTGAGAGTAGTCGTCGCTTTCGAATGTGTTGGCAATCTCACCAGATTGGCACACGAACGTGATGGCCTTCGACGTGAGGGTTTGTAGCTCATCTGGGTTCGCTACGTCGGGCATGACAATCACAGTTCGGTTGTCCATCCACTCAGATAGGTTGGTGGCGACCTTCTTACCCTGGGATCGCAGAAGGGAGACGGAAGTCAGAACGACGGGAACATCAGTGGAGAAGTATTTGCTAGGGTGAATCTTCATATCGTCATCCGAAACGGAAAGGATCAAACGAGCACGTCGAGCAATGCCGATGCACCGCATGGCCCAGGCAAAGGCATGCGTCGTCATTTGTGAACCACAAACAACAACAGTTTCGGTCCCCTTAACTTGGGAGACAATGTCTGAGACTAAGCGGGCACCTGCAAAGGCACACGACCAGAAGGAGCTGACAACCGTACTTGCTTTGGGAAGCTGCACCACGGCCTTCGTGGTCTTTGCGTTAAGGGCAGGCTTTACAGCAGCCCAGCCCTGTGAGTCACAATCACGAGCATCGGGAAGCGGCTGCCATGGCGCAACAGCACTGCTTACCTCGACTGGCTTTTCTTCGACTTTCTTTGCATTAACCTTCAGCTTGCGCTCGAGCTTACCCTTCGTCGGAACTGCAGCTTCGGCCGCAGTCTTCTCTACAGGCTTCGCCTCTTCGGTTGCTGCAGTGCGCTTGCGCTTTGCTCCAGCCTTCACAGTTCCTCCTTTGTGAAAGTTGTCACGATGGGAAATCCAATTCGAAGCAAAACATTCCTGAGAGCAGAAGAAACCCTCGTCCTCAGCCTCCTCGGCCTGACACAGAGGACATTGGAAGGCAATGGCTTCCTTCACGTTGCAGCCGACACACAGCACCATCGAAATTATTTATTCTCACGGATGCAAAACAAAGTTATTCACAAACAAATGATGGTGCAAATAACAGAAATTGCTCATGGGGTTGATTGAGAAATGAAAAACAATTTCAAATCCCTTGGCAAATCTGTACAGAAAATGACAGCCTGAAATGCGTTGTGTTCTCTAGGCCTTCAAAGTACCTTTATCTAAAACGCTGTATTGTACTTCGGTTAGTGGTGCCTGCGAGATTGCTCGTACATGAGGAGCGTTGCGGCTTCCCATTTGGAAAGTTTTTCAATTCGCTGAGCGCCACTGTTGTCTGCGGGTCGAGAGCGAGTTGTTGTGATGACTTCTTCGTGGCTACGCTGCTGCAGTACGCGACGACCAGTTGGCGGAAGTTGACTTGAGGCACTGATGTTGTTGCTTGAAAAACCTCCTCCCTCGGATGAAACCATAGAGTGACCTGAGACAACAATGGGCGACTGCGACAAGTGAATCGATGTCCCTGAGGTATCTCTGTTGTTGACGCTGTGCGACTGAGGTGACGGCGGTGGCGCATAGAACGCGTCAACATAGCGTCTCGCTGAGCGAACGTCACTTGTTCGACTGTTGCCAGAGGCAGCAGGCGTCGTTGATCGCTTGCTGGAGGCGGATCGTGGAGCTGGCGCCGGTCCACCGCGCAGAATCATGACAGAATTACCTTGAACAACTGGACGCATCGATGGCATCGACATGGGCTCATCACGGCCGTTACTCCGACGGCGGGCTGACGACGCAGCGATCGACGCTCGCTGCCGTGACGGCGACAACGCATTCACCTGAGCACGACGAGACGATACTGGGCGCTCTTCAGTGGTGGTGAAATGAACGCTCGATGCACTTGCTAGCGAGCTGGCATGATGGCTGAGAGTGTAGGAGGGAAGCTCATCATTGCCGTCAACGAGGTGTTCAGCCCTACGCTTGGGCTTCGACAAACGATCAATAGTTCGTTGCATTTGCAGTGGCGACACGGCGACACGGTGTTGCTGAGGTGATGGCGCTTGCTGAGCACGGTAAGGTGGTGGCACGCCCTCCGCATCGCTGGCTAAGCTGCTCGTTGGGAGCCGAACGGAGGATGCCGTATCGTAGTGCATCTGTTGAGCTGCAGCAACATCAGACGGCGGCTGATGTTGCGAAAGTTCCCCGAAGCTCCCCCCAAAAAGGTTGTCTTGAGAGGGAGATCTATCCGTTGTCCCAGGGCTAGATTGGCGTCGACTCGAGGAGGCAGTGTGACGCATGTAGTGTTCATTCGCAGCGATTGGTGTGATGTGCCGTCGGTTTGTCGTCGGAGAGCGACGACGACGCGGAGTGCGGTTTTGGTGTTGCGAATGTTCGTTCTGCTGATCTTCACCATGTGTGAGAAAATAGCCAGAGTCCTCCAGCGACACAACAGAGAGAGGGTCTTCACCCATCAAGGGTCGATCGGATTTAGGTGACCCCTCCGGCGAGGAGATCATACTCGAGCTCACAGCTACCCCTGGAACTACCACCGGCAACGCTTTCGCGATGAGTGGCGCAGACCACTTTCGCATTTGCTCTACTTCACGACGCTGACGACGTTCCTCGTCATCAAGAGCAGAGCGCACAGTGCGCTCCTCTGTGACCATTGCTCCAAGCTTGGTCATGCTTCCAAGTGAGCAGTGGAACGCTTCGTCCTCAGTAGACACTATCTGTGACCGCAATTGCTCTTGCTGGACAACAATGTCGTCACGAATGGTTGCCTCGAGTGCCACGAGCGTCGCGACGGAGCGGCGTAGTCGACTCTCAACGCGCAGTTGTTCATCAATCGTGTCTCGCATGATCTGCTGCCTGCCCAGTTCTGCGCGCCGCATCATCTCTGTCCACAAATCTCGTTGGAGGATCGTCTCATTCTCCCGACTGCGGTCTTCGTCCATTCTGAGCGTGGCCAGTCGCTTCGTCCAAAATTGAATTCTCTCTGCACGCTGCTCCCAAAGCCAGCGTTGATATTGCTCATGAACTGTGATACTTTCCTCCTCGAAGGCAGACATGAGGGTGTTAAAGCTGTGTTGTTCCTGAACGTACAATGTTGTGGGATGGAGGCCTCGTATCCAGCAGTGAAATATTTGACGAAGCATGACAGAAGCATTTGTGCTGGATGCCTCCATCAAGATTCGACGTGAGCGCTCTTCGTCCTGCAGAACTCGCGATAGCGCTTCCACCGCGTTTTTGGACGCCATTGTGCGCGGTGTTTGCTGGGCGAGTGGAATTCGGCCACTGCTGCGATATGCAGCATTCGCCGAGTGTCCTCCATACGCATTGTACGGAGATTCTCCCGTCGAGATTCCTTGCTGCTTCAACGGTGTTGTCACATCGTCAGTTGCGTACGACAAACGCCCACGAAGGGCCTGAAGTGATTCTGATGCGGATCGAGACATGGGAGGGGGATAGTGCTCTGACGACAGCACTGACAGTGCTCGTGGCTGAGCTGCCTCGGGAAATCCAAGTTGTGGTCTTGCCATCCAAGTTGTTGAGCCGCCGGTTGACATCGTCGCCGAGTCCTGTGGAGCTGTTCGAGGTGACCTTGTGGGTGACTGCGACAGCACGCTCTGAATTTTCGCAGACCTCTTATGAGTCTCACGACCCATCACGTTGCGCTGCATCATCGAGTCTAGTCTCATTTCTTGGAATGCAGCAACAAAAGATTCTACGATAGCTTCCCGGTGATGTTGCTCCGCATCGCGAATATGAACTGCGATCATTGCTTCGAGACGAAGGGCTGGCTCAGTGGTGGGCGCAACTGTTCCTCTAGGCTGGGGGGATAAGATGTAGGCCCGCCGCTCATCGCCAACATGTTCGTCACTCCCTCGGCGAGTAGCTTCAAAACTATTTCGCGGGCTTGAACCCAATCGCAGTGGTGAGCGTTCATCGTGTGGTGCAGGTGATGTGAGCCTTGTTGGCAGCACTCCACCACCGACGGTGCCACCCGATTGGAGCGATGGCATCTGTGTTGACATTGGGCTGAACTGGAGATACTGTCGTACCTGCTGCACTGCATCTGCCCCACCTTCTCTTTGCGTCTCACTGCTACTGCTGGTCAGGGGTGCTTCTGTGCGAATCCCGCGCTTCAATGATTTTGAGCTTGATAGCCATGCAGGATCAGATGAGGGCGAAAGTGGATGGACCGTTGAAACCGCCTGCGATGGCGTCATTGTTGCTGCGAGATGCAGCAACGGAGAGTTGTTACCGCGATGCGCAACGCGATGGTTGTCCATTGGAGTTGCGGGGGACAACGGTGCGTACGATGAACTTTGTTGAGCTTCGCTAACACTGCGTGGCTGCAGTTGCGGTGATGAGGGCGACGCTGACCTTGCACTTCCAGCTCCATCGTGAGCAACTGCGTACGAATGATGTAAAATGTGGCCAAGGGGCGAGTGCTCTTGTGGTCGAGGTGATGAGTGGATCTTCAAAAACACTGGCGGTGATGAGCTGCTGTGGTTTAAATTGTAGAGATGTGGAGGCCCGAGGGGTGGGGGAGGCGACCTGTGGCCAGGAGCATGCACGATATGATGAGAATCCGTTCTCGCGTTCGTGAAGTGCATTAATGTGATACTTCTCTCATGTGCATAATCCACGAATCAATAAACAAAGGGGCGACGGTGCAACCAGACAGCAATTGTTCTGAATCAAACATGGCAAAATGAATGGGGGGATGAAGAGAGTGCAGCATGGGGGCAATACAAATTATTGCGCATCCAGTAACAGTTTGTGCATCTTGTCGCCACGCAAATTTGGAATGCCGTGCAATGCAAAGTATTTTACAAGGTCTTCGATTGTGTCGAAGCACAGTGGGTGCGAAGGGCTACCCGAGGTTGATGAGGAAGATCCAGCCTTGGCACCGAGAAGCGTCGCAAGATCTTGTTGTCGTTGTTCGGCTGCTTTGTTGTGCTCTCGGTGGTGAGTGCTGCCAGTTGCACGCGAAGCTTTCTTCGACGGCAAGACAATAAGGTACCCCCATCCATCAGCGGGGCGCGTGATGCGATAGTGAAGCACACCGTGATCTCCTTTGACTGACAGCGTTAATGAACCTGGGGACTCGAGGCACTTGGAAGAATAACGAATGATAAACGTACCTGGACTTAAGTGCTTCAGCTCTTCTTCGACCGATCCTTGATTCATCAGGAGCTTGACGTACGCTTTGGACAGCGCACTGAGGAGTAGATGGCTGCAATCTGTCCGTTCGTAGTCTCCATACGCGCCGTACGATGAGTATCCAACACACGCATACTCCTCCGCTTCCAGTGCCCACATGTCCGACATAAAAGTGTCTAAGGGCCCAAAGTAGCTCATAAACATCAAATACGTAGCGAATGAGATCGATTGGTGTGCAGTGGGTGCCTCTATCGATGACGGGGATGATGGTCCGAGACTACACGGAAATCCAAAGAATGGCGCAAGGATGTCGGCTAGTGTGGGGGCCTTCATACGCGAGAACAAATCACGGATGGTGATGGTTCCCTCGAAATTGCTCACGCAACTGTGCCAGAAGACCACGGCGGAATGAAGTTTCTCTGGAATCCCTTCTGGGATCACTAACGTCGTTGCAAGGGTGTTCGTGGTTGCAGTGGTGGGTGATGCTTTTGAGGTCTGTGTACCAGATGGGTCGTCAGATGAATCAAGGGAGTTCGACACTTGACGCGACATAGCGGCGGATTGATTTCTGGATGGACGAGGTGACGGCATTGCTGCACCTTGAATCCACGCATCGCGCAACAGCTGCTCGGCGGATGGTCGCTGATTAGGATCACGCACCAAACAGCGCCGCACAAATTCCATCACCTTATGGGGGACCATACTGACGATAGAAGGAGGCAGCAAGTCTTCCTCGCGGAAGGTTGGCCGTGTCAGAAGCAGCATCAGCCCAAACTGACCGCCAGACACGTGAGTGAACGGGATCGCGCCGATGGCCAGCTCCAAGACGGTGCAACCAAGGCTCCAAATATCCGCGACAAACGTACCACCCGTACCATCCACACAGTGCTCCTTCCCAGACCCTCCTTTGCCTAGCAGGAACTGCTCTGGGGACATCCACCAGATGGTTCCCTGCATGGAGTGAAACCGAGCATCTGAGCCGGCAAGAGCAATTTGTGTGGCACTTCCAAAATCGGCAAGCTTGCACGTTTGAAGATCGTCGCTGAGCAATACATTAAGCCCTTTCAGGTCTCGATGGACAACACCGTTGCTGTGGAGGTAATGTAACCCGTGAAGCATTTGAGCAGCAAAGCTCCTGATGGTGTCTTCTGGTAGGCCGGGATGTCGGGGCACCATCGCGGTCGTCGCATCCTCATCATGCAGCTGCTGCAGTCGTCGGTAGTGGTGCCGCAGGCTGTGACCACCACAGTATTCCATGAGGATGCCGAGCATGTTTTTATCTTGAAGTGAAGTGACACCGAAGCACGACACAATGTGCGGATGATGAAGAGACTTCAGGAGGCTGACCTCTCGCTCAATCGCCTCGCACCGCTTCACATCTTGTGAGTCGCATGGATGACTCCCATCGCTACCTGCACTCATGGTAGAAAACTCAGCTTGAGAGTTGTTGCCGGCTTCATCCTCATCCTTCCATGCCTCATCCTCATCGATGATGTCAATCGCATCCACAGTTTGCTGTTGTTCGGCCTGTTGCTGCTTGCGCACTGTGTCCCGATGCATTCGTTGAACTTGAATGACAGAGTGACGAGGGACGTAGACCTTCTTGATTGCAATCACTTGCCCTCTGCTTAGTTTTGAAAATCCACCAGCATCACGCACGACGGCCCTGACAACACTAGACGCACTTGCGCCTGAGCCAACAATTTCCAATTCTTCTAGATCGGGAGGACGCTTTCCGATAAGGAGTGTTGCAAGAGACATTCCCACACAATTCAGTTCAGTGATCTCTGATTTATTTTGTTCTACATTCCAAATAAAGGGGGAACAATCGGGAATAAGTTCCTAACCCAACGCGGAGAACCAACTTCGTTTTCTTATTTTTCTGTAAAAAGAACCTCAATGCGTAATTGTGCTCTGCCAGAGATGTAAGAAACGGAGATGGCGACGAATTCAAGGGGAAGAATGTGTAAGTGGGGAATCACATGATTGTACAACCACATGTAGTGGTGGCGGCGGCAGCGGAAGACTTCTTTTCGGCTTCCAATGTTTGCAGATGATGCCCATGCTGCTGTGTCGGCGACACTCTTCCAGCTGGTCCTGACAACGCCGATGGGGGACTTCCCGCAGCCGAGGAGGTGGAGGGATCAGACACGGTGAGATAAAACACGTTGTGTCGCTTGAGCGTTGCAGATAGTGTCGACCCTGACATGTTACCCGATGCTGCACCTCCTCCACCCAGCGGCGATGCCGATAGGTTTGTTGTGGTCGTCATGGGATCGTGAACGGTCAGATGACACGTTTCACACAAAGGGGCGTGGCAAGTAGAGCAGTAATACCGAGAGGGGTGGATGGTCAGGAAGATCGGTTCATGCTGGTCGGGCGTTGGTGGTGTTGCAGCAACCGTTTGACGTTTTTCCTTCGCTGACTTCATGCAATGTGCACACGGAGGGTAGTACGTCGCGAGTTGTTCCTTCCCAGACATCGAGGCATCAAAACTAGCGTTGTTGTTGGCGTCATGGTTCACTAATGTTGCATTGCGGACCACGATGCGCGGCACTTTGTTGGATGCAGGGGATGTGGTAGCGGAATGAGGCTTGCTCGCTGGAGTGGGGGGTTTGGTGATGATTGGTTGGACACGTGGCGTGGATTGCGGTGTTGGCTTTGCTGCACCGTGGTGGGCTGATGCTGCTGCTAAGTGGATGTGCGCAGGTGGCGGAGGCGATTTCCCTCCACCGTCGCGACTGTTGCGCTTCGCAGGGAGTGGCGGATGGTGCGCGACACCATGGGATGAGTGAGGTGGAGTAGGGTGCTTTCCTTCTTTGTGCGATGTACCGTGATGCTTCGGGGATACGGGGGAGTCGACAGCTTCACGAGGAGAGTAGAGCGGGCTGGCACTTTCATCAATCCCACTTCCTCGAGGTCGATTTGGGGAAATACTTTTACGGACTGCTGAAGGCGTGTTGGCGGCTGGGTCAACAAAGGGCTTCGCGTGCGGCGGCGGCGTGGTGGAACGCTGAGGTTTTTGCAAGTGGTTCTCGTGGGGAAGCTCATCGTCATGCTCGTTGATGTGATCGTATCGACCAGTACCATACCGTGCCATCATTGCGTCAACGTTTTGCGTTTGTTTCCGTAATTCCTCTTGCATCTCCTCCACCAATGTCCTGAGCCGTGGAGTCCGTGACGCTTTTCCTGCCTCTTCATCGTTGTCGTGCTGCACTCTCTGCAGTTCGTGCTCTGCATTCCGCTTGTTCTCTGCGGCTTGTCGACGTGCTTCTAGAAAAATGGCACTGCGCTGCTGTGCAGTCACTTGACCGCCTGTCCGTGGGTGGTCCGTCACAACTTGCTTCACGGAAAACACATGTGGGTCAGGTTCAGAGTTGCGCGTTGCTTCCAACACGACAGATGACGCGAACACAGAGCCACTGGTGGTGTCTTGCCGCGGCTGTGGCGTAACAGCACCGCCTTGATGAGACCTGGTTCCGTCGTCGAACCCTGCTAATGGATCCTCTCCGTAGCCTTCCGAAGCACCCCAATCATCGTCAGGTATCCCGAGGCTCGGTGCTCCCCAACTCTGAGTCGGGCCGTTGTTGTGTTGGTGTGCTCCTCCTTCCTGCTCGTCGGTCATGTCATCGAAGAGGTCGTTGGGTGTAATGTGAGAGTCCACTGCAAAGCCTCCAATGTCGCGGCCATCAGGAGCATGTTCTGCCTTTTTACGGCGGTAATACTGCAGCATTGCTGTGACATCCTTGATAGACGGCCTCGTAGATTGATTTTTTGTGAGCATCGCTTTGATTATGGCATCAAGGCGCCTGCTGTACTCCTGCGGGAGGTCTGGGGTTGCCTGATGGCAGATCTTTCCAGACAAGGCGAGCATATTGCTGGCCTGGAATGGTACTGCTGTGGTGCACATTTCGTATGCAACGACACCTAATGACCAGATGTCGGATTTGTAGCCGTACGGATGACCTTCGCAGACTTCAGGAGACATGTAGTGAGGTGTCCCAGCGGTCGTTTGGGCCATTCGCTCGTGTCCGGTGGTAGTGCGCCCAAGGATGGTCGCAACTCCAAAGTCCGACACTTTCACCACAGATTTTTGTGAGAAGAGGAGAAGATTCTCAAGCTTGATGTCCCGATGGAGGACTTCATGTTGATGCATGTAACCAAGTGCGTTGACGAGCTGCGTGAGGTACCGCACCACGTTCTCTTCTGAGAAGCCTTGGTGAACTTTACGCGTAGTACTGTGATTGCCGTTAGCATCGCTGCCATACAGCGCATCTCGAAGTGTCCCCTCCGCGCTGTACTCCACGATCATCGTGACGGCAGTTCGTGTCTGCAACACCTCCTCCAACGAGAGAAGAGACGGGTGATGGGGGAGAGATTGCATGACTCGAACCTCGGCCATGATTTGATTTCGTTCTTCCTGATCGACAAAGTCGATTTCCTTTGCCGCAAATAGTCTTCCATCTTGTTTTCTTCTGACTAGAGAGACAACGCCACTTGTCCCTCTGCCAAGCTCTCGAACGACAACGTAACCACTCATTAAAGATAAGCGTGAAGAAAAGGATAAGGCGTCCCTTCGTTTCTGTTTTATGGGGTGATAAATCTTTGTTGTATCTAATCTACTTCTTGTAGAGAGAAATAATTTATCACCCATTAGATTTTCATCGCACAAATGATCGTGTGTTCACATTCGTTGCTTTTTTGTTGTCAGACATGAATGTACAGTTCCCATGGAAGAACGAGAGGGCTCGACTGATATACACACAAAATCGTTTCTGTTTTATGGGGTGATAAATCTTTGTTGTATCTAATCTACTTCTTGTCGAGAGAAATAATTTATCACCCATACAATTTTAATCGCAAAAATGATCATGTGTTCACTTGCGTTGAACTTTTGTTGTCAGACATGAATGTACAGTTCCCATGGAAGAACGAGAGGGCTCGACTGATATACACACAAAACAAAAAGGATTGATAAAACACAAAGTAGAGAATTTCACTGTTTCGAGAGAAACGAGGTGATCTCTCCTCTACAAGAAAAAACAAAACACAAACACACAAACACCCATAGGAGCCTACATCTTCAACGAAGCGGCACCGGGCATTGGTACAGGCTGCATTGCTGCATTTCCCTTGCGGCCAAAATCGCGCGGAAGCGTCTTGACAAATGCAAGCGTCTCGGAGCTCACCGACTTCATGACTGACTCTTTAGGGCGCTTGAGCATTCCTCCATCTCTGACAACTTTGAGCTCTCGATCGACGTCGGACTTAAGCACCGGACGAAGAATGCTACGACCGTTGCCGCTTGCTTGAGGTGTAGCCACTTGGCCTCCAGTTCGCGTGCGATACCGATCTTCTTGGGCGCGAAGTTCTTCCAGGGCACTCTGAGCGCGTTTCTTCCAGCGCTCTTCTTCTTCTGTTTGGCGCCCCCACGGTGGGGCAGGAGCGGCGGTCTTGAAGATGGACGTTCGAGGCAGTTCAAGTTTTCTGGGGAGTGCAGTGGAGGGTAGTTCAGGTTTGAATAGTTGAGGTGGATTGCAAGGTTCTACTCTTGCGGTGAGGATTGCCATCATATTCTCATCAATGACATTCGTTTGGGGAGTGCAGTGGAGGGTAGTTCAGGTTTGAATAGTTGGGGTGGATTGCAAGGTTCTACTCTGGCGGTGAGGATTGCCATCATATTCTCATCAATGACATTCGTTGGCACAATGGGTGCTCTGGGAAGTAGTTCATTGTCGCCACCACCGTCGGAGCTAGCCTCACCACCAGCAGCATCGAGAGTAGTAGCCTCTTCCTGCTCTCCTCTTGTTGCTTTCGCTGCATCATTTGTTGTTCCACATTGCTCAAGGTACTCTTGGATGCGACGTTCTTCTTCAGGTGAAAGATGTAGCCGATCAATATTGCCAATTTTCTTCGCCTCACCGCCAGGAGGGCATCGATCTGTCCATCCGTTGTTGACCAGATCAATCTTCGCCGCCGCCATGCGGGCCTCTTCCATCACTCGAAACCTCAGCCGTTGCTTATCAGCTGGATACCAAAATGTAATGGTGCCCATTGCGTCTGCAATCTCGGCAGTGGGAGTAAAACTCCGAGGGGGTGATACTGCAACTTGTGAGCGACGTTGGAGTTCGAGCGCAGAAGATTTGTCAAGCTTTGCAGTGAACTCCTCGAGAGGGGCACTAACGGATCGAGTAAACTTCCCGCGGTGATCAAACACTGTCACAGAGTCTACTGGCGCAATGCGCTGTTCCACTAGCTCGTCGAGCATTCGAGATTCTGCCCGCTTGGAAGCAAATGATCGCTCATCCTCTGCGACCTTACGCCGACGCAATTCATTCATGTAGCGAGCTTTGATTTCGATGCTGGAAAGCTTTGGTGCGCTGCGATCATACGTTTCACGAATTGCGTAGTCACAGTTTTGAATAGATTTTATCCCTCCTTGCATCTCCTTAGGAAGGTCCGCCCAAGGTGAGACGATCTTCGTGGTGATCGGCTGCGTCGGCCGAGACAGGATAACCGCACTGCTCCGTACGTCCGACATTCTCTACACTTACTATGCTTCTTATTCCCCCAATAAAGTACAGAAAG
>CYKH01000535.1:0-14582 GCA_001460835.1 Bodo saltans | reverse complement strand
GTCCGATCCAGTTCAGCAACTGCACTTTCACTGTTTTGATGATCGTACGCTGCACCTGTTGATGGCCGTGAGATGTCTGTTGCTTCTTGCATGAGCAGATGTTGTGCTGAAGATGCGTTTGCAACAGAAACTTTTTCGTCGCATTTCTGCTTGCTCCCCACATCGACCACCGTTGGTGGTGATGTTTGTGGTGGTGGGGGCAGCAACGCAAGTGCATGGAGGCGGTTTTTTTCCAAGACTTGCGACAGAAACGGAATCATAAAAGCGTGGTTGCACAAAGACTGGGCCGACTGCTCGATGGTCAAGACACTTCGATGCACACACCGCCCTTCAATGACACATGGCAGCTGTTTCTCCTCGCGCAACGTTCGCAGGAGCATCTCTTGTGGAAACGTGAGGGGGCAGTGGATTTCATGGTAGGAAATTTGCAATGTTTGGTCAATGTCTCGCTTCGTGCGGCGAAGCATAAAAGGACGGATGACTTGGTGAAGACGCATAACGAGGAGAGCGCGCTCTTCATCGTTTAGTTGCGCGCCTTCGTGGCCGTCCCCTGCGCCGATCGCTTGAAACGGCTTGCGAAACACGTCGTCAAAGGAATTCAAATCTTTGAAAATACAGATGTTGTGCTGAAGATGCGTTTGCAACAGAAACTTTTTCGTCGCATTTCTGCTTGCTCCCCACATCGACCACCGTTGGTGGTGATGTTTGTGGTGGTGGGGGCAGCAACGCAAGTGCATGGAGGCGGTTTTTTTCCAAGACTTGCGACAGAAACGGAATCATAAAAGCGTGGTTGCACAAAGACTGGGCCGACTGCTCGATGGTCAAGACACTTCGATGCACACACCGCCCTTCAATGACACATGGCAGCTGTTTCTCCTCGCGCAACGTTCGCAGGAGCATCTCTTGTGGAAACGTGAGGGGGCAGTGGATTTCATGGTAGGAAATTTGCAATGTTTGGTCAATGTCTCGCTTCGTGCGGCGAAGCATAAAAGGACGGATGACTTGGTGAAGACGCATAACGAGGAGAGCGCGCTCTTCATCGTTTAGTTGCGCGCCTTCGTGGCCGTCCCCTGCGCCGATCGCTTGAAACGGCTTGCGAAACACGTCGTCAAAGGAATTCAAATCTTTGAAAATATTGGGATTGATGAAGTTGAGAAGAGACCACAACTCTTGAAGATCACTGTTGAGTGGCGTTCCCGTGAGAACCAGTCGATGTTTGCATGGGATTGCGTTAATGGCTTGGGCTGTCATGGTTTTCAAGTTGGAAACTGCTTTGTGAGCTTCGTCGACTACGATGTACCCCCAACGAACGGCGTTGATGGCGGCGGTCACATTGCGGACGCGATGGGCGGCGAGGAACACAAGATCGAACGTGTCAAGGCGTTCACCAGAGGCGATAATCTCACCAAGTTCTCCACAGTTCATCGTCCCCTTCACGAACTGCTCACACGCCTCACTCCACTCACGAACAATGCTCAGTGGTGCAATCACAAGATGAGGTCCGTAGAACGGTGGGGCCCCGCTGCCCCCCTCCTTCAGGCACAGTAAGAACGCAATAGTTTGAATTGTTTTACCGACACCCATTTCATCGGCAAGAATACCGTTGATGTTGTTTGCGTGGAGGGATGCCAAAAATCTCAATCCTACCAGTTGGTGCGGCATGAGAGTTGCATTGAGGCCTACCGGCTGCTGCTCAACGTACACTGCAGACTTGTGGACAAGCTTGTACTCGTCTTTGGTCGATGCCACGTACTCTTTGAAGCGACTGTAGTCATCCCCGGCAATAGTTGTGGCCGTGGTGTTTTTTGTTTGGTGTCCTGGTCGCTCTTGCCCATGTGCAGAAGAAACTTGTGGTCGTTGTTGCGCGGTTTGTTGTTTGTCCAGCTGAGCACCAATGGAGATCATGAAGGAGTGCGTCAGCTCCATAATGTGAAGAAGTGAAGTGAGTTTGGTGTGCTGAAGGCACTCCATGTATGCATCCGCATCGTTCTCCTTCAACGCTTTCAGACGAGCTCTGGATTGAGCCTCTTGGTGATGCTGCCACGCCGTGCGAAACTCTTCGATGAGGTTGGCGTACATAGCGTGCTTAGGACGCCTGGTGGGGGCAGCAACATTGCCGCCAAATCGTGCGGCGGTGGCGGTATTTGTGAAGATGCCTAATCGGCGGGCAATTTTGGTGGCCACAAGTTTCGTTGACATGGGCAGTGCGTCCAGCACCGAGAGTGGCAAATTGTCATTCCGTTCGGCTACAGTTTCAAACCGAGACGCGAGTATGACCTCCTTGCAGACCCGATTCCACGCTACATGAATTTCAGCCGCTGGCCGTGAAGGGGCGGCGTCATTCAAAGTCGCTGAATCGCCGGTGGCAGCAGTTTTGACGTGATTGCCTTTGCCATCCGATTGTTGAATTGTGAAGAATGCAGGAGAGAATTCGCTATCCATCTCCCGTTGGTGGCCAGTCGATGTCCGACTACCGTTGTTTCTGTGGTGAAGAAGCCGCTGTGATGCAATTTGCAAACACATCAGCTCTTCGCATAAGATTTGAGGCATTTTTAAAAATGTTGTTTTCGTAGTTGCCGCGATAATTCTGTGTATGTGTCTTGCAGTCGGTTGGGTTTGAAACGAGAAAAGGGAAGGATAATTATGAAAGCAGACGTTATCTTGAACATTTTTGAGGTGCCACCAAGCCTAGCAATGAATGGCAGGTAGAAGGTTGGAATTTTTTTTGTTTCTGAATGCCGTCTCTTTTGGCTGGTACGGGTACAGCCAAAGACGACGCCGATACACGTCTTTTTGTCGTTTTCTTGAACATTCGATGAAAAATGAACCTCGGAGCGAAGAATCTAAGATAAGCAATGCAGACAAGCTACGTTTGTTGCCGCCAAGCAGAGAGAATATGCACCCTCAGCCTCTCTTTCTTTCTTTAAGAAGGAGAGAGCCTAGCTACACCAAACCCATCACTTTTTTCTGCATTCTTCAAATAATTCCAATTCCATTTGAACACTTTTGATTCCCAAAGAGAGTAACTATCCGGTCAACCTTTTGCTTGCTCCTTACTCTTTCACGCTGGTTTGCATCGAGCACTGGCACGGGCCAAAAAATTCCGTCGGCAGTATTGGTACTACCTCGCTCAACGTTCTTTCCTTTCCTTTTTTTTGTTGTTTTTTTTTTTTGCGTTGTGTGTGACTGAGTGAGGTTCTGGCAGGTCGCTCCTCCTACTTCTTCTGCAGCTTGGGCACGGCAGGGTGGCACCTTGGAATCTCATCGAACATCACCTTGGTCATGTCATCAAGAAGGAACTCTGGCTTCCAGCCCCAGTCATTGCGGGCATTGGTGTCGTCCATCGAATCCGGCCAGCTGTGTGCGATGCCTTGCGCAACGCTTGTGCCCTCCTCATACGTCATGCTAAGCTTGGTGTGCTTCTCGATGCTCTTGTGGAGCTCATCGGGGGTGAACGAGAAGCCGGCCATATTGTACGTGCAACGCTTCAGGAGCGAACGATCCGCCTCCAAGAACTTTACAGTTCCATTGACGGCATCATCAATGTACATCATCGGAAGGGGCTCGTTGGCGTGCACGGGGCAGTTGAAGGTCTGGTTGTTCAGCGCGTAGTGGTACATGTGAACCGCGTAGTCCGTCGTGCCGCCTCCAGGGAGGGTTGCGGCGGAAATAATGCCGGGGTATCGGATGGAACGGAAATCAACGCCCCATTTGCGGTTGTAGTATGCGCCGAGCTGCTCGAGGAGCACCTTAGTAATACCGTAGATCGTGGTGGGGTTCAAGATCGTGTCGTCCTTGGTCATCACCTTACCCGCATCGGCGCCAAACACGGCCATCGTGGATGGAGCGAAAATGCGCAGGTTGTGCTTGCGGGCCACCTCCAGTGCAATACGAAGACCATCGATGTTCAAATCCATGCACTGATGCGGAATCTTCTCTCCAAGGACAGACATGATTGCAGATAGGTGCAAAATCCAGTCCACATTGTTGTCGACTACAAGCTGCTCCAAACGACCGCTTTCGAGTGAGTTGCAGTGGAAAAAGGGGCCAGCCTGGAGGACAGAATCAGATGCTTTGTTGATATCGGTGACAATGACGTTCTCGGCGCCATATTTCTTGCGCAGGATGATCGAGAGGTCGGTGCCAATTTGACCAAGTCCGCCGGTAATCAAAATCTTAGGGTTCTTCTTTGCGGAGGCGAAGCGGAGCGCGCCAGCTGATGAGCGAAGAAATGAGGTCTGTGTGAAGCTGCGCATAATGGGCGGTAACTTGATTCTTTTGGTGGGAGGGATATTGTGTTTAGTTTTTGTTTGTTTAGGTGTTAATGACTTCTGACGGACACTGTTTCTGTTGAGGAAAACGGATGGATTTCTCTTTTTTTTTTTCGTGCGCCACCAATCAAAAAAAACAAAAAACGACAAAATTGTGCAAGGAGGAAAACATAATCCACCGCCGATAGCGTCAAAAGGAAATTTCGTTAAGAGAAAACTTGCACACACAATTCCATTGTTATTATTTCGGTTCGTTGGTGTTCTTCATCATCGTTCATTCATATCGGGCAGCGCATCCTCACCATCACCGTAAGCAATGTCCTCTCTCTCACTTATTACAGGAGGCGGCGCTTCTTGGCAGTGTTCATGTATGGCTTCAGCACCCACTCTGTTTCCGCGTCGTCCATCTCCATCGTTCCAAGAATGACACGGTAGGGTGTCATCTCAAACCGTGGGCCGATCTCCGTCAAGTGAACATCCTTCTTCTTGTTCGCTGCCGTTTTAAATGTGTGGTGGCGGAAGCTAATGTAGTCATCGTTGTTATCGAATGTGACGACTCTGCTTGCATCCACCTTTGGGACCGGGAACAAATACTTTAGCACATCTCTTATCCTACTACCGAGCTTGGTGGAAAAGTTCTCGAAGATTAAGTGCGGGTACTGTTCAGACATGGTGCCCACGTCGGGGATGTCATGGCGGGTCACAAGGTTGTGAAGCGTGAAGATCACAGTCGGACCAAGCGGAAGATGGGAGATCGTGAGGCTATCAGGAACGCCCTGTGCCTCTTGAATCACTATGACGTCGGAGAAGCTCTCTCGCCGGGCAGTGTCCATCAGCTGAGGGACGCTAAGGTTACCACGGTTTAGGCGGACGGCGTTTGGAGTGATCAGACGAATCTCTTTGCTAAACTCCAGAAGCTTGCCGCTCGGGTCGCGTGACGTGGTCACGAGGACGCGAGGATCCTGAGTTCCAGCCAGGGCATACTCATCATCAGCGGTGGTCTGCAGGTGAGAGCGGGTTTCAGCATCGTCGAGCTCAGAAAACTTTTTGAGTGCAACAGAGTCTTTCTTCAAATGCCCAGGGAGGGGAGTGCCGGTCTCCACAGCACGTCGGAATTGTTCTTTCCGAGTATGGATCGCCTCGTGAACCGCCTCGTTTTGCCGCCTCTCAAGGAACTCTTGACGTTGTCGCACGACACTTCGTCGCATGTTGATTTTGGTATGTTGTTTCCCTTTCTGTGTGTGTGTTGAGGTCAACGAAAAGCAGAGGGAGGGAGGAAGAATAGAATATCGCAATCCTGAACCAGAATGTGCTTCTGTTGGTTTATTTGTATGGTTGTCATCACTCCACAGTGTCGGTAATGTGTCGAGATTGCGTGTCGTTAATTGCAAATCGTGAAGTGTGTGGTCCTCACCCTGTTGTTGTGTGTTCCTTTGTGATATTTTACTGCAACTGTTGTATTGGGTCATTCCTCTCCTCTCACAGATACGATGGAACGTGTTTGGGACTTTGCGCAACAAAATCCTCCCCACTCTCCCCTATTCGACTCTCCTAAATGGAGTCATCGTCCATGTGCATGCACACTCGGCAGTGCAGTGGGTAGCCCTTCTGCTTTTGTTTCAAGTACAGATTGGGGTCCGCCACAAATTCATCAGGGTCTTCAATATTGCCTGAGTCCGCCCTGATCGTTCCGTCCTCCGCCAAGTAGTCCACGACGCACTTGGGGTGGAATGTGTGGGTGCAGTGGAATGACACGACATTTGTGCCAATGCACATTTCGTTGCAGTAGTAGCAAAATCGTGCTTGGGGGTCGATGCGGATCGCGCGTGAGCGATTTCTATGGAGTCTGCGCTGGAGCTCACCGATGTCCCCATTTAAGACCCGCATGAGTGTTTCCATAAGGGCTTTGTGGGCGGCCTTGCTGCGGGCAATCCGCGATAAACTTTCGCCAATGTTTGGAATGTGTTGATTGGGTGGCAAGTACTTAATGAGATAGATAGGATCAATGGCAGTTTGCTCGCTGACACTTGGGTCCGAGACCGCTGTCAACAATGCTGCAAGCATGTTCATGGGCACTCTCACGTGCGGTCTGGGAAGAGTTGAAGTGGCGGCACTGGTGGCGTTGTTAAGCGATCGGACTTCAATCTCCTTCACGCCATACTTCTTAGCGATCGCCTCCCACGTGTCGCCTTCTTGGACAAGGTGATCAAAGAACTTGTGCCCTCGTTGACCTTGAAGCTTATCGTCCATTTGCTGAACGAAATCAACGAGCTTCTTGAACAGCTCAATCTGCTCC
This sequence comes from Bodo saltans, assembly GCA_001460835.1. Classification (NCBI taxonomy): domain Eukaryota; phylum Euglenozoa; class Kinetoplastea; order Eubodonida; family Bodonidae; genus Bodo; species Bodo saltans. Next base: position 8,015 of record CYKH01000535.1, on the reverse strand, counting down.
TCATCGGTGTTAAAATCCTTGATGAAGTCGATTGTTTTCTGAACGTTCTTCATGTCCTCGACGATAATACGCAGACCCTCCTCCTGCTTCCCCATTCCTGCTTCCCCATACGCGCCATGAGGAACACCATTTCCTCTAAGTATCCACGTTGCTTGCAAAGACTGTGAATTTCTTTCATCTTCGTCAAGTAGTTGAACATATCTTTCAAGAATCCAAGAAGACCTGCGGGCTCGTGGTCGGCGAACATCAAGGCGATCAGTTGGGCATGTCGGCGGCAGATCTGGTGGTACACGCCTTTGTCTGCATGCTGCACCGTTTTGATGTACTTCCATAAGTAGGCTCGGTGTGCTGTCTCAAGCCGTTTCAATACTGCTTCGGGGTTGAGGGGATCAAGTTCATTCGTATCGTCGGCTTTCAAGTGATCGAGGAGGAGTTTGAGCGTGAGTTCTTCGGACTTTTCGAATAGGTCTGGTAAAATGGAACAAGCTTTGGTGAACAGCGCTTTCTTACGAATGAAGTCAAACAAGTCCGCGCTGCCCTTGATCTCCATGAGCACGGAGAGCGCTTCATTGTTTTTGTCTTGCTGCTCCAACAAAAGGCCGTACGTCTCTCCTAGAATGCGCAGCTCTGCTTCATTGACAGATTTCCCCTGCGTTCGATCTTTCCGCATCTTTGCGTATCGCGACTCCACTGCATTCGCCACTGTTTCGTACGTAAACAGACCGTCAAACCTTCGAACGGCCTCTTTAAACAGCGCAAGGTCCGATTCTAAACATCGGTTGAGGACGAGTTCGTAATATTGGGACTTGAGTTTCGGGCCGTCCACCAGCCTTCGGTTGTACGACGAGTTCCCTTCGTAATGGGGCAGGTAGTACACGAGGATCTCCGTTTCATGCTTCTGGTCGTAGAGCTGAACCCACTTCTCCCACGTACTCGCGGTGTCATCGCCGGTGCCAAGAATTTCCGCAAATTGCGCTGCCGCTTTTTCAAATTGGCCAACGTCTACTAAGTGATCGAGCAGGTTACGTCCGATCTCATCCATCGTGCGACGCTTTAACACAATCGTCTTTGCGTAGTCGTAGGCCTCCTGGTACCGCTGATTCCGCAGGAGATGCTCCACGTGGTCATCGTCATCGCACGGGGTCGCCTTCAGGACTGAGTCCACGGAAACAACATAATACACAGACTCCAAGAAGACACTGGACTTCCAGTGCGACAAGCCGAACTGCATTGGGTGGCGGTGTTTCATGTGCATGGAGCCTCGGAACTCATCGGCAAACCTACTTCTGCTAACGATACGGATTTCTAATTCATTCATGAGACCCTCCACCTCCACAATCGCCGCAAGGACAAGAAATTTGTCATCGCCGAACGGCGCCAGGCCGCAAATTCGATACGGGCAATCGCCATTGCCTGTTCGGAACCCATTCTCTAACTCCGCCTTGTGGTGTTTGGTGAGCTCATTCTTACGAACACGTTCCTCCACCGTGCACTCCTTCACAGAGATGATCGGAACCCAGTCCGCCCACCCGACAACAAGAGAGTTCGGGCTCTCCCAGAACATGTTACATCGATACAAATCTGCTTTTGGACAGTTCTCTGGTCGGGCAAAGTTGGCGAAGACGTTTTTCGAGCTGTAGCTGTACAGGGTGATACCACGATCGTTGGCCCATGCGATAACGTCTTTGCACCATCGGATCGCGTGAATCTTCCCTTGGCGCTCTTGTAGTGTTGTCGTCTTGCGATTCCCGAGGAAGATGGTTTTGGTGATCAGCAGCACTTTATCGCTTCCACCGCAAACTATCGGCCGGTCGTCCATCAGGCCGTACCTAGGATGGATCGCGACTGCTTGAATCGGGTGATCAAACTCTTTTCGAAAATATTCACTTTCCTCCCAAATATTCTGTGCAGACACAACTCCCGCCTTGTCTGCCGACGCGAAAAAGTTTTCCTTTTCATCACAACTAATGTCGCTAATAGGGTCCATATGATGTTGAAAACGTTTGCTCTCAGCGCCGGTTTCATCAAGAAGCGCCACCACGCCTTGATTTGTACCAACATAGATAAAATGTTGATACGCAGCGACGAACATAATGTGATGACCTTTGATCGAGCCAATGGGGAACGTCATGAAGTTCATCAAGTCTTCTTGCTGGTCTACCTCCTCCACCTCTTCTTCTTCATCTTCATAATATTCTTCGTACTCCTCATCGGACCCCTCCACCTCATACACCTCGCCCTCCTGCCGCGACTCGTGGTGGTGGGGATGGCGGGGTTGTGGAGAGCGTGCCGCTCCACCGCCGTTGACTCCTCCTGCGGCGGCAACTTCTTCTTCTTCCTCGTCTTCTTCAATTTCTTCTTCGATAATTTCTTCCACTTCTTCATACTCCTCGTACTCCTCATCATCGTCATCATCGTATTGCGGTTTCGCGATGGCTGACGACGCCGCGGGCTGCTGCTGTTGTCGCGATGACGTACCTACTGGAGCGGCACCAGGCCTTGTGGACATTTTCTGAGTAGTTGTTGAGCGACTTGGGAGTTTCTTGTGAAACCAACGGGGGGACGCTTTTCTGAACGCCGGCGGGAATGGTAACCCTTATCTTCTCTTTTCTTCAGTCAACGAAAAGCTGCAGATTTCTTTTTACAACACTAGGAGGTAGTGGGTAAAGCTCTATCGTGAACAAAATAACTTTACGCAAAAAAAGCACAATTCCAATACGAACTAATCTCGCGTGGTATCTAAATTCTCCTCTCCTGTTCAAATGAACCAAATTCTTCTTCTTTTTCGTCAAAACAAAGCGAGCGAGCCACACAACACATGCTGCTGTTACTTGTGATGCCGGCTGCTTGACGATGTTGAGGACACCAGAAAGCGGTCCAGCAAGCCACGTTCCACCGTCCTACGTTGTTTCGTTAAGAACGAGCCAGAGATTTCTGTTGCGTCACGTGCAGGAGCATCCATGAACCATCCCTGCATCACACTCGACGCCATTGCACCCACGACGCCTGACCCTTTTGCACTCGAAGCTGTGCCGTCTGATCGATCGGAAGGCCCAGCGCCGCCCAAAAGTTGGCGTTGTTGCAGCAGCAGATTCTTGTGCCCATACTGAACCACAGTTGACACTAAAATGGCTTGCTCCTTCTTGGTGGCCTCTGTGCGGTCAGTGATTCTGTTCAGCAACTCTCCATTTTGTTTGCGCAGCTGATCAGACTCCTTCTTTGCATCCAACAATGCTTGAGCGTCAGCAGACCCTTCGGCCGCCACAGACTGCTTCATCTCTTCGAGCTCTTGTTGTGCGCGCAAGAAGTGGCTCTGTAGACTTGAAGCGTTTTTCTCCAACTCGACGATACGAGCATCACGAGTGCTAAGTGCTTTTTGAGCATTCGCAAGTTCCGCAGACAGAAGGCGACTCTGCTCGCCTTCGTGCAGCGCTTTGTTGTCGGCTTCACTTGCGCCGCTTGCAACAACGGTGGCCTCTAAGGAGTCGTCGGCAGCGCTGGTTCCCAATGAGCCTCCACTGCTAAGCATCACCCTCGCTGCTTCAGGGCTAGCTTCGTCCTCGAGAGCTCTGGATGCGCTGCGTTCGCTTCTAGCAGGTGTTGCGGCAGCTGTTGATGTGTGAGAGGAGAGTTGCTGTTGCTGATGACGAAGGACACGGAGCTCAGCAACTGCTGCATTAAGCTTCTCTTTCAATAATGAGTTTTCGTCCTCAAGGTTATTCGTTGCGTCATCGTCTCGGCGACGGCGAGATGGGGTCTCTTCCCCAGCACCGCCCTCTTGTGCACCGCGGACAGCTTGCCTCGCTTTCATCAATTCGACCTCATTTCTAAGCGCACTCACCTCTTCGTTGAGCTCCTTCTTGGCGTTCATCGTGACGTTGTAGCGGTCTTGCAACACCTCCAATTGTTTTTGCGACTCCCGACACTCTTCAGCCTTCTGATGCAGTTGTTCTTGCGCATCATGCGCAGCTTTTCGTTGAACATCCAGTAAATCTTCGAGGCTTTCCACACGGCTCTTAAGAATCGTATTCTTTGAAGTCATGTCTTGAACTGCGGTGGACAGCTCACGTATGTTGTCATCTTTCTTTGACAGCTGTGCGGCCCATACCTTTTCAGATTGTGTGGTGCCGCGCTCCTCCTCCGTGGACTCAAGGAGAGTGCGATATCGTTCCTGTGATTCTTTCTTTTCACGCTCAGCGAGGTCAATACGTCCTTCTAATTCGTGCACTTGTGCCTGACGTTCACGAAGCTCGCCGCGTAGTTGCTGCACCTGATGTTGCAGGCCACTAAGCTCACCTGCCACCGGCAGAAGGCCTGACGCGTCACCACCAGGAGGTAATCTGCCAGCTGGCGACGCAACTGTTGGTGTTGCTGTGGAGGACGACGCCCCGTTGTTGTTGTTGTTCGGGGCGGCACCTTTTTTAGACGGCTTGAGAGCGTACAACCCCATCACACGTTTCGCGGATTGATTCAACACAAGTTGATCATCTTTCGGCAGTGCTCTAATGACTGCGATGGCATCCTGATTTCCAGACAACACGCACATCGCAAACACCATCTCAGCCAGCGATCGCAGTTCTCCTGCTCCCGCAACGTCATCGTTAGCGTTTGTCTTTGCCGCTGCGGTGACATCCACCAGGCGCATGACATCGAATTCATCCGATGCAGAGAGAGCACTACGGGCGAATGCGGTCATATCGGTCACTAGAGCCAGCAAATTCGCTTTTCGTAGAACCCAGCTTCCCTCAAGGCCCTCAGATTGAAGCTTCGTCGAAGCGTCCGTGAAGAAACTCGGCACAACCTTGGCCAGAGTGTCGTACAGATGTACTCCATATGCAAGCTCCTCGAACTGTGTGAGCGGCACCGAGCACATTTTTTGAATGTAGTTGGTCAAGGCAGTTGCGCATTTGGATGGATCCATACTTTTTTGCCTTTTGCCTTCCGCTGAGCGCTCAGAGACCTTCTAGTTTTGTTTTCCGTGTGCTTGAGAAGTAGGCAAAATAAGAACAGATAATTTTGCAACGTTCAGAAACAGAAATGAGGGGGGAAAAAGTAAAGATGTTCTTTTCAATGAGGGTCGCCAGTTTGTTCCAAAAAGGAAAAGAAAAATGATTTTTACTTTTCTTTCCGATCAATTCTACAACATTCAATTAAGGAACGTGCGCCACCTCTAGTAAGCAGTAACAACTTCTGTTTTTGTTTGTTTTATTGAGTTGCATGATTGAAACAATAACCTGCAATGATGCGATGTGGTTCTCATGAGCAGAAATCCAAGTCTGCGTCGCAGATTTGAAACTCACTCAAAAAGATTTCCAAAAAAAAAATTTGGAGGTCAAAGGGGACAACAAAGGGAAAAACTGGAAAACAACAAAGGGACGGATTAAAGCTCTTTTCATGGCACGCAAACCATGTGAACAAACCGAAGCTTGTTCAAAGAATTATGCGCTGTTTTTGGGGGCCAGTCGATTGTTTTGCTTTTTTTTGAGTGAAAGGGTGATACGAGCACGAATGTGGGTCAAAACTAAAAAAAAAACTAATCAACGAAAGCTGAAGGTAACCGCTGCGAAAAATCTCAGCTTCCAGCCGGTTACACAGAGGTACGCGAAGAGGCTCACGGATGCGAGCCACCCATAAATGTCACAAAAGTATGCAACGCTGGTTGGTTGTACAACAAAATGGCGTTGGTAATGTTACTGTTTTGTTGCCGGACTAAAAAATCAACGGCGTTGCGCCACTCACTCGCAGTGCTCGACCCAGCATTCTAACCCACGAGCCCATCACAAATCACAAACAACGACCTTGCATGATGAGGCACTCGAGTCGGAAACCACTGTTGTCACTCACTGGGGGGACGACTTGAACTTAGAACAGCAAGAAAAATCGATTGACCGAACCTAGGATATTGCTTTGTTATGACCTCTTTTTTATTATTTTGATTTTTGGGGTACCATCAGGAGATAGTGGTCGTGCGTGTTTGCTCACGCCTTCCATTCTCTTTTCAACTTTTTTTCAAAAAGAAAAACATTTGCTCTTTTACGGGCAGCACTGTTTGGCCGATAACCACATGCGTTTCGCAAGAAGGACAGCGAAACAGTGAAAGTCGTCGAATCAAAAAGGAAAAAAAAAAAAGCACACATATGAAGACGAGAACACATGAAAAGCAACCACGCACGCGAAACTCACAGAGAAAAAAATCACGCGAGACAAACATGAAATGAAGAAAGGAGGCTAGGGCAGGGTAGTGTTGAGGAGGAAGCTGATGAAGACAAAAACGGAGGGAGATATTTCTTTTCAAAAAAATATACAAAAAAAAAACACATATGGTCTCTGTTGGCACATATAAATAGAAGGGAAAAAAGCACGAAAGGATAAACAAACAACACACAAAAATGGCATGTCAGGCTTATGCCGCAGTGCAGTGTCCTGTTGTTGCGAGCTGGATTTGGTTGTCATCACTTAACGTGCAAACATCAAACGCAGACCATCGCTCCACTTTTACCTCGGCAGCCTTCAACTCACGGTGAGCAAGACTAAACCAGAGGAAGCCGCTGACGATGCCCCATAAAAAGCCTGTGGCACGAAATAAAATGAAGAACGCTGCATCCGAGTGAGTCTCAGCTGATGGAACCATGGGAAATAAGAAACTGTTGACGCCCAAAATCGTCGCAAACATGAATGAGCAGCTTCCGGACAGCAGCATGCACCATCGGCGGACCGTTTTTGCCTCACTGCCGTTGTGTTGCAGCCCAAGAAATGAGCATAGTGATGGAAACTCTGTCGCCACTACGAAGCCCGACGCAATAATTCCAAGGGCCACAAGGACGATGCCAACAACCATGGTGGAAAACTCCTTCATGGACGGAGACAAGGGAATGTTGAAGTCCTTGTCGTCTTGCGACATGGAAGCAGCGGCGGCAGCAGCGGCGGCGGCAGTCAGCATCTGGCCGAGATAGTGACCTTGCGACCAAAGCATCATCCAGTGAGCGACGTGGTGAACAGATGTCTCAAGATCGCGTGAAAGATTCGCGAATGCATTCCAACCTCGAGTCAGAAAGGAGGCGTTCTGCTCTTGATGCCGAAGGGACTCCTCGTACTCTCGCTGGCCCTCCTGTGCCACGAACCACTCCATGATCTCATCATCGGTTGGGGCGACAGGGATATGGATCGAAAGATTGTTGACAAATGCTGGGCGGTTGACCATTTTTGTGTGTTCGTTCGTTTGGTTCGATGTGTTGTTTGGTATTGTTTGTGTGTTGTGTGTATTCGATGTATTTGTTGTTGTGTTTAAAAGATATCTTTTGTGAAGAAAAAAGAGAAAAAAGAATAATGCCAAGAAATTCTAACTGATTCACAGGAACGCAATCGAATGCAAGAATTTCCTTCTTCTTCGTGGACTACTGTGGACAAAGGCGGGTGGCTCTATGGTTAACAAGAACTCTCTTGATTGGGTCAAATTGATATCTATGCGTGCTGCTCGAATAGCATCAGTCGGTGTTCTCCTTCAAAAGTCTATGACGTGCTTGCGCGCAGAAGCTTATCTGGCATGCACAAAAAAAAATAATCTGGCTTTCATGTTTTTGGCTGAAGCCCTACTTCGATTTTGTCCATCAATTCCCGGCTGAGAGGGTTGCTGGCTTGATCACTTCCTGCGATGTCAACATTTTGATCACCTCATCCATCATTTCCAAATGATCCGATGCCTGAGGGCCGACTGAATAATGTGACGGAATGCGCAGCGCAGTAGTTGTGGAAGTAGCAGTGCCTCCTACATTGTGATGGTGGTGCTTGTTGGACGATGGTGCCAAGTATTGTTGCTGAGGGAGGGCAGACAGCGGAGCAGACAAAGACTGTTGTTGAAGCGCCCCGCGAACGTATGCCTTTCCACGTTCATTGTTATGAGTGAGCGACCAGAGCGCTCGTGCAGCGAGCTCTTGCCTCAACATCACCTCCGAGCAGACCTCCAATGCGATTGTTGGGGAAGCTGCAGGATCGCCCAGATGGCGTGGGTTAATTCC
>CYKH01000532.1:7811-20069 GCA_001460835.1 Bodo saltans | reverse complement strand
CGCTGGGTTGCGGCGCACTGCCCACTCCACTTGCTGCTGGCCAAAAGGGATGCAGGTATCACGAGTCATGTTCCCGCCAACACTGCAAGATCCACACTGAGACGTGCAACTTGCCAACTCAAGAAACTCGAAGATGCCCTCACGTGAGCAAACAGCCGTGGTAAACTCCCCCGCGTTGTTCTGGTTGCACTGGTCGCACAAGAAGGCGTCCATCATGAGCAGATTCTCGCATGCGCTGTCCGTAAAATATGCCAAGTCTCCACAAACACTCATTGCTGGTGGACAGGTAATTACCTGCGAACCTTCGTTGGTGGGCAGGCACTGATCGGTCTGCAGCGTGTAGCTGGTGCAACCAGAGAAGCACAAGGCACGGTCCGTACAATTCTTAACGACAACATATCCGCCAGCGCCCTGAACGTGACGCACAATCACGGGTGAAAGCAGCGCGATGATAATGATGAAAAGTGTTCCACGCATGTTGTGGGGGATACGATGGATTGAATAACAGGAAGTAAAAATGGATAGCTCTCTCTCTCATTTTATTTTATTGTTTGCACACAGCGACAAAAAGGTGCGCGAATCAATCAATAATAAGAAATGGACATTGGAGTAAAATTGAAACTCACGGCGCTGGAAATTTTGTCGGCGATTCTCGTGCCAAGTGATTCGATCAAGGTCAAGAAAAAAATGGGGAGCGAACAATAAACTTTTTAAAAAAAAAACGGTTCAATCCTGCTCTTGTTGTTGAGGCTGCAAAAGCAAATCCTCATTTTACAACCAGTTGCAGTGAAAGGAGGCGCCATCGATGCATGAATTCTCAGGAACAACAGGAACGCGTGCAGGGGTAGAGCCGCACTGGGCGTTGTTCGTCCATTGCTGCATGCTCACACCGTTGCACGTCACAGCGCCAGTGTACTTCCCCCACAGTGGCGTGCTGGATGCAGAGAGGACGTTGCGGCCATAGGCAGTGCGGCCGATAGTAGCCTTCCACATGACTGAACTTTGATCAATCGGAATGCACGCACCAGCAGTCACGTTTTGGTAATTGTTACACGTGCCGCACGTGCTGTCCGTGCCGCAGGCTGCCAAGGCAAGAAACTCCACGCCGTCCACGCCCCGAGAACAGATTGCTTCGTTGAAGCCCTGTCCGTTGTTGCCGGGGTTGCACTGGTCACACATAAATCCGTCTGTGTTCATCAAATTTGTGCACAACGGGTCGGAGAAGTACGACAAATCGCCGCACACACGTATGGTAGGGTTGCACGTGATGATCTCCGACAGAATGGTTCCTCCGCTCGTGACAAGACACTGATCCGCAGCGACGGTGACCTCAGCGCAGCCTGATAGGCACAAAGCACGGTCGGTGCAGTTTCGGTACGTAATCGAAACGGCATTCACTGTCATGAGCATCATGGCAGCGATGGACACGACCAGCAATGCAACACGAGAAGCTGACATTGACAAAAATATGCAAGCCCTGACAAAGGGAAGCAAGGGTTGAACAGATATTAATTTTTTGGGTGATAGTTCAGTCAAGAGAAAAGAGACCAGAGCAAGTTGGGTAAGTTAGTAAACGCAACACGAGGGCGTTTGAGTGCACGATGAAACACCTCGACGGGTGTAGGAACGCCAACGGCGTCAACTGGATGAACCGAAACAATAAAAGGACAGAATCAAAAAGAATAATTGAGTCAGTGCCAGTGGGTTTGAGAAAAAACTTAAATCTAAGTACGTCAGCAGTGCAACAGCAAGTGCGAGTACGGCTTGTGTGGCTGTCCACATGATTTTGTTAATAGGCTCCGTTACAACCAGTTGCAGTGGATGGAGGCGCCATCGATGCATGAGTTCTCAGGAACAAGTGGAGCGCGTGCAGGGGTAGAGTCGCACTGAGCGTTGCTCGTCCACTGCTGCATGCTCACACCGTTGCACGTCACAGCGCCAGTGTACTTCCCCCATAGTGGCGTGCTGGATGCGGAGAGGACGTTGCGGCCATAGGCAGTGCGGCTGATGGTAGCCTTCCAATCTGCGTGGCTTTGTGCCACGGGAATGCATTCACCCACACTCACGTTTTGGTAATTGTTGCACGTGCCGCACGTGCTGTCCGCGCCGCATACGAGCAGCGCCAGATACTCATGACCGTCAATATGACGAGAGCAGACTGCTTCGTTGAACGTGCCACCATTGCCACTGTCTGGGTTGCACTGATCGCAGACGAAACCGTCGGTGTGCGCAAGCTGCGTGCAGAACGCATCGGTGTAGTAGGACAGGTCGCCACAGACACGAATTTGCGGAACGCAGCTGATGATCTCCGACAGGATCTGACCGCCGCTTGTTGCAAAGCACACGTCGGTCGGAACGACGGCCTCGTTGCAGCCAGAGAGGCACAACGCGCGGTCAGTGCAGTTGCGGTACGTGATGGTTCCCGCGGCACACGCAAGAAGGGCAGGGATTGCAAGAAGCAAAAAGGCGCGAATAAAACTCATTTTCCTTGTCGGTGTGCGGCTTTCACTTTCGTTCGATTCACACAACAACAACAAAAAAATGGATCCAACGAATTATCACAGCTATCTCAACAAGTGTGTTTTTTTCTGGTGTTGTGTTTTTCTTTTTTGAGGGGGGGCCGATCAAAGACTCACAGTAAAGTAACAACTCAGGAAATATGGTTACTCATCTTTTTGTGCTTGTCGGGCGGTGGGGGGGTGCCGCATACGAGGAGCGCGAGATACTCATGACCGTCAATATGCCGAGAGCAGACTGCTTCGTTGAACGTGCCACCATTGCCACTGTCTGGGTTGCACTGATCGCAGACGAAACCGTCGGTGTGCGCAAGCTGCGTGCAGAACGCATCGGTGTAGTAGGACAGGTCGCCGCAGACACGAATTTGCGGAACGCAGCTGATGATCTCCGAGAGGATCTGAACGCCGCTTGTTGCAAAGCACACGTCGGTCGGAACGACGGCCTCGTTGCAGCCAGACAGGCACAACGCGCGGTCAGTGCAGTTGCGGTACGTGATGGTTCCCGCGGCACACGCAAGAAGGGCAGGGATTGCAAGAAGCAAAAAGGCGCGAATAAAACTCATTTTCCTTGTCGGTGTGCGGCTTTCACTTTCGTTCGATTCACACAACAACAACAAAAAAATGGATCCAACGAATTATCACAGCTACCTCAACAAGTGTGTTTTTTTCTGGTGTTGTGTTTTTTTTTTCTTTTTTGAGGGGGGCCGATCAAAGACTCACAGTAAAGTAACAACTCAGGAAATATGGTTACACATCTTTTTGTGCTTGTCGGGCGGTGGGGGGGATTGGCTGTCATTCTAGGCACACCAAAAGCAACGTAAAAGCAATGTGAAAGCAATGTGAAAGCAATGTGAAAGCAGCCAAAGAGCAGCCCGGGACAAAAAAAAAAGATAAAGGGCGTGCGAAAACCCCACCCCAGCAAGAGAGGTGTACTTCTTTCAATGTAGTGAGAATGAAATGACAATTTTGAATGCGAAGTTTCTGTACGCTTTTGGACCCGCATCATCACAATACACTATTTCGCATGTTCTCGTTTCTTTTGGATCGAAACGGTTCGAGGTATTAAAATAATATTCCCCCCACAATGTACCCTCTCCAAAACAAGGGTGGTGTGGAACGCTATTGATCGGCCGTTTAAATCTTCTTTCTTCTTCAACTATCCAACGCCAACACTTTTGGGTAAAAGGTCGCAGATTTGCCGCTGTCCTTCAGCAAGTCGGAAAGAACCTCGACCATCATGGAATAGCAGCGGTAATAGAAAAGGACCTTGTTGAAAAGGACCTTTGCGAACGCCAGAAAAATCGTGATAGTTCGCGTTGTTTTCAACACGGGGAGATGCACCACTTTGTGCGGTCATCGTATCCAACTCTCCACGCGTTGCGCACTGCATTCCTCACAGCACGCTCCATTGCTGGGAACGAAAGGTACAAGTCGCCAAACTCTTTGGCCTTGGATGCGATGTTGGTACCCCGATCCACATCGTTGAGCACAGCACGCGCAGCTTCGCCGACTTCATCCACAGGGACTTCGATAATGTTCACGCCATTTTGCAAGCGAGGATAATACCATTGTGTGTATCCATTCGAGGACCGCGCCTTCACCACAACCATCCCGAAGATGAGCCGCCACCGAAGCCCGTCCCAGCTGTTCGTATTCCCGTCAATGTCAAGATGAACTTGGTAGTGCATCAAGGAATCGGCATTCATGCGATGCGCAACGCGGGGCACTTCTCTGCGTGTTACACCTTGGCACAGGGGGGCCGAGAACGCCACATCTGCCCATGGCACACTCGAGCCGGATGCATCTACAAATTGGGCCACAACGCGCGATCTGTCAGAACGTGAGTACGGCACCTGTTCCCCTGTGCTTGAACCACGCCACACCACTTGGTGCCGTCTTGAGCCATACGGCCTCGGTGGCCACGAGTCTTCCATGATGCGTTCGAGCGTTTTGACATTTTCAGGGAAATGTGGAATAGGGATCATGCGCGGAAAGAGCGTGAAATATAATCCCTTTTCCCTTCTGTCTGGATAGAACGGGTCGCGATCACCTAACACAGACGCACCAATGTTGCCGGGCATCACCATCGATGGGCTATAGTGCAAAAAGAAGAAGTTTGGAAAATCAGCGAGAAACAATCGAAGTGCTGTCCGACGGACGACATCATTCCTCGATGCCGCATAAATGTCATAGTCACAGTAGCTGAGAAACAATATTGTGAAGTTCTGACACTCTTTCTTGGCGGAAGTGTGCACCAACTCTTGTGGAAAAAAGTCTTCTCTCGGGTCGTGCCCGATAGAGTAACGCGACACGTACCTTCCAAAACCCCCAGCGACGTACAACTGCCCGGACAACTCTATTCCACCAAACTGATACATGCGGGCGATCACAGTGTCCTTCACACAGTCCTGAAAAGCGTTCCACCACTGATCCCAGCAACGTTCGTCGTGTGGGTAGGACCTATGCAATCGACGAAGTGCTTCGAGAAAGCGCACCATTGCTGGGTACTGCCGACAAACATCAGCGGACTTTACGATTTTGTGAAAGGGTGGGGAGAGCGGCGAAAAGGACGCACCGAGCAGCGTTTTCGAAGCCAATTGAATGTGCGTCGCAGCTGCGTTGCAGATTTCCTTGGCACGTGCTTCATCAGTCGGAATGTCAAATCTCGGGTCTCCATACTCTTGTGAAACAAAGTTAGGAGCGTGTAGAGTAATGACCCCTTTCCTCCCCCCCTCGAGATCCGCCATCAAAAACTGCATCGTTAGGATTGCACAACTCACAATGAACAACATGAGTACACAGCGATTGCCGAGTTTATTCGCCATTTCTTCAGAATAAAAGTACGCCTTAGTTTGTTATTTTTTTTTTTTTTGATTTTTTTTTTTGATTTTGTTTGTTTGTTTGTATCCTTACCCCCTTTACCGCTTCCTTGGATACTACGGGTTTGCGTCGTCGCCAAAAACGCGCTTTATCTAACCCTCAGTTTTTCGTCTGATGTCAGAAAACGGAAAAAAAGGAAAGATGTTTATCAAGGTTACAATCTTCAAATGCAAATCACAAAAAAATCCTTCTTTGATTTCATTTTCTCTTTTCTAACCGATTGTTCAGATATCTACTCTCAAGCTAACATAGAATGGAGACGCGAAGACATCAATTCGTTTTCACATCCTCCCATTCATCAAAGCGCCGAGAACGTTTGCCGCAGTTGCCGACGCAGCTCCAAAGACTCCGGGTGGTCTGGGAATGCCTCTAACGCCTTTGCTACGCATTGATACGCATCTTGGAACTCCCCAAGCTTAAAGTGCAGCAATGCTTTGTTAAACAGCGGCTCATGCACATAGCTCGAGAGGGACGAGGACGCTGCAAAGTTGTTGCGCGATGCGTCCACGTTTCCTTTTCGGAGCTCTAAGATGCCCAAGTTGTTGAACGACTCGGCATGGTTCGGATCAAGGGACGCCGCAACGCGGAACGCTTGGTACGCGAGGCCGACATCACCGATGCCAATCGCGACTTGGCCGATGTTATACCACACATCAGCGCCATTCTCATCATCTGCCAACAACATCGCGCGCTCGAAACAACTCAGCGCCATGTCGTACTGGGACGCGTAGAAGCAGCACAGGCCCAAGTTGTTCCACAACTCTGTTGTGTTGATGCCCATCTGTAGCAGACGTCGGTACATGCGCAAGGCGATCTCAGGCTGGTCTTCGTAAAATTTACTGGCGGCAATGCACGCAATCGCCTCAACAGACCCACCATCTAACGCCAACACTTTTTGGTAAAAGGTCACAGACTTGCCGGTGTCGTTCAATAGGTCGTAAATTCGAGCTTGGTTGATAAGCAAATGATGATCGTGTGGATTGCGCTCAAATGCCTTCTCAAACAATTCTAACGCAGAGAGAGGCTGGTCGAGTTTTTGGTACACTTTGCCGAGCTCTAGCATCACGGCAATGTTCTCTTGGTGCTTCAAGCTGCTTCGGAACTGTTTCTCTGCGTCACGTAGGAGGCCAAGTTGGTAGTAACATTTGCCGAGGCGTGCCTTCCACCACCAATCCGTAAATCCGGCTGCTTGTGTGCACTCGTTGCACAACTCCAATGCACGACGAGGATTGTGGTCCACGTAGAGAATGTAATCGCAGAGTGCGCGAGAAAGCGACGGTCGTTGCGCATATTTCTTAAAATCCATACGGCTCGCGTCGATAAACGGGCCGCCAACTCCGTTTTCTTGGCTGTTCACCATGGACGCTGTGCCAAGACGAACATAACGACCGCTGGTGGTCACAGGCCGTGTTGTTCCTGGTCGGTTTCCTTGGAAAGCACCCTCAACACTCCCTCGAGAGGCTGGAGAGCGACTGCTGTTTGTGCCGGGACGAGCAATGCCGCTCATCGGGCGGCCACTGGTAGACATGGGTCGACCTGCAGCGATGCCACTCGTTCCAGCTTTGCTTCCTCCAGCCGTTTGCTGTGCCCGTTGGATGCTGGTGCCAGGACGTGGGGCCGTAGCGACACGGTTGTCGTCTAAAAGAATCTCCGCTACGCCGTCTTCGTCCATTTCTGTGTCGTCGATCCAACTTTTTAACGTGAGAGCACGCGTTTTGATGAGCCACAACTGCTGATCGAATGGGTTCTTTGCAAGCACCTCCGTGGAAGCCTGCACGCATCTGTCGAGCTTTCGGCGACGAAGGAGGTTCAGAGCATAGTACGCGGGGTCCATCCCAAGTGCTGGGGGAGGAACGCTGGCATCGTCGCTGATGACTCCTAGTGGCGGGATTGAGGTCATTGTTTGAGCTGTATGTAAATGTCAAAAAATAAAGAAAAAAAATGCGAACGATCATTAATGCGGAAAAGATCACAAGAGGGTGTTGTTCCTTCCGCTGCGCCTTCACCCTCACGGTTTGTGTGTTCTATGTATTTGAAAGTCCGAGTGCATCCGGGCACAATCTTCGTTTTTGTGAGTAGTGTCGCAGAGTATTCGTTCTACTCCATTGTTGTCTTTGAACCGATTAGTCAAAGAACCCAACAACAGATGCCGGTACATACTTCTGTAGGCTAGGAACAAGGACGTACGTACGACTTCCACCGATGGGAAGGACCTTGGCGGACTGCGGCACGACAGCAGATATTGAATCCTTCAAGTCTTTCGGTAGGACATCGCGACTGCTGTCGGTGACGTCAGGTGCAAACACAATCCCGCCAGGTAACCGGCCTTGGTGGGGTCTATTCGGCTGCTCATTCCCAACAACAATGGAGTGCTCTAGGATGCTGCTGCTTGACGCCACGCTGACTGCGTTTGCACCCTCCTCGCTCCTTGCGACACCAGATAGGTTGTCCAACTGCAGGGACGCATCCGAACACTCGGCACCGTGGTGCAGCCTTCGAACAGCAGCGTCTTGAAGACTGTGGTTGGGGGAGGGTGGTGGTAGAATGTTCGATGCTGACATTGGTGCCGGTGTTGTCTTCCGACTCGGCGACGCCTCGCCCCCCTCCGGCATTGATATTTGAGGCTGACCACGAGGTGGCGTATCATCATCCTCGTCATCGTTGGCAGTGTTGGAAAGGCTAGCCTCTCGGAATAGGGGAATCGCACTGGGTGGTGGGGTGTCGTACAGGCCTTGAAGCTGAGACTTGATAGACGGAGTGCGTTCCACTACCTTGGTAGCAACGACAGTTGTTGTTCGTGTGGGTGGTACTACGACGGCGCCATCCGACCTCCGCGACAATCCAGTGGCAGCAGGCGCAACCACTACCGATCGCTTTTCATGAGGATTCACGACAAACATTGCTCTTGCTGGCTCCTCTTCGCAGCGTGGTCGCTTGCTCACCACTGCAGCCGGAGCTTTTGTTGCGTCTTTGCGACGAGAGTGCTGACCGAATCTAGCAAGGGTCTCGAGTAGAGCCATCGCATGTTGAAAGTCGCGTGGATCGCTCAACGTATTGATTTTTGAGAGTGCTGACCGAATCTAGCAAGAGTCTCGAGTAGAGCCATCGCATGTTGAAAGTCGCGTGGATCGCTCAACGTATTGATTTTTAGCGCCTCATCACCGTCATCAAGAGACATCGGCCGCAACATTGGGGCTAGTTGAACAACCGCCACGGTGGCACGATTCGCAGCCACTCTACGTAATGCATGAATCAGTTTCGTCACAGCGTCGACTTCAAACATACCGCCAGCAGACGAGGCCGTTTTTCTGATGTCGACAATAGCAGACACAGCAGCACGCAGAGGGGCACCCGCAGCACGAACCGCTGCCACCACGGCTGGGGCTACTGCCGTCCTCCCACTCTCGTCCGCGGCGAACTTGCACAAGTCCGACGCAAACTCAAGCAATGAGGCCAGAACGTCATTGTTCAGCAGTGCGGAGTTATCTGCTATTTGTATGGCAGTGTTGTACAAGTCGATCACAAGCCATACATCCTGCGGGATCCAAGGCATTGATGCGGAGAGGAAGCGAGAGACCAACGAGACACGAGGAGTATCTCCATAGGAGTTCGACCCAAGAACCGAAACAGTTGCCGTTGGCGACGGGCATGCGGTAAGAAGGTCCGTCGCAACTCGTTTGGCAGCAGGGTCCTTCACCACGACATCAAGGCGAATAAGATCTAACGCAAGTAACAGCAACTGAAACGCCTCCGATTCCATTTACTGTGAAAAAACGATTGCTAAAACGGGGCTTCTAAGCAACACTGAGGAAAAAAAAAAAAAGAAGCAGATTGGCAACAAGCCGAACCTTACATTCACAAAAATCCACACCGAACATTAACGGCAAATGAATGGCATTTTTGAGCTGAGAAAAACGACGGAAAAGAGTGCAGTGCACGATGCACCTCACAGAAAAACAAAACAGGTTGCTTTGATTTGATTTGATTTGCGTCACATCGAATATGAAAAAAGGAAGCAAGGACAATGGCAGAAAGAGTCGCCTTCTAAAAGAAGAAGCAGTCGTGCGCATAAGCGGGGGGAGAGAGATAGAAAGAGGGACTACCAAGGAATGGGTTGCTGCTTGGAGAAAAATCCACCAGTCGGGCCGTCCGCACCAAGAGTAGCGAGGTACACCGAGGTCTCGGCGCCCTCCTCCACCTCCAAGAAAGCGTCTTTTCCTCCCATGTCAGTCTTCACCCACCCAGGGCAGCCAGAGTTGACCTTGAACTTTTCGTCCTTCAATGCATGAGCCAAGTTCTGCGTGTACAGGTTCAGCGCGGCCTTCGACGCGTTGTACGGTACAATCGTCTTGCCATAAATAGCAGACGTAGGGTCGGCGTGAGCGGCGTGGGAGCCCATCGTCGAGCTCACGTTCACGATGCGAGGCAGTGCGGCCTTGCGCAGCAGCGGGATGAACGCGTGCGTCACGTTGATCACACCAAAGAAGTTGACGTCGAAATCAGCACGAGCACTCTCGCCAGTCAAGAGGGAGCGATCCTTGGTAAGTAAAGATGCCGGCGTTGTTTATCAGCACGTCCAGGCGCACACAGTCGCGCTCCACCTGCGCCGCCGCAGCCGCAATCGAGCTCACGCTCACCACATCGATCGTGATCGTCTGCACGTCAAGCCCCGCGGCCTGCAGCGACTCCGCCGCCTTCGCGCCGAGCGCAGCGTCACGCGCGCCAAGCAGCACCTTGTACCCCTTCTTGCCCAGCTGCCGCGCCGTCTCCAGCCCGATCCCCTTGTTCGCGCCAGTGATCAGCACAATCTCTTTGGTGGCCGACATGGGTGCTGTTGATGTTGTTGTTGTGTGTTCTACCCGGCAAGCAAAGCGAAAGAAAATTCAGTTCAGGCAAAGAATGAAAAGCGGTATTTCTCCTTTTAATAAAACACATAACGGACAACGCTACACACGGTTTTGGATGCAACTGGAAATGAAAAGGAGCGGGAAGCTAGAAATCGTAAAGTATACAAATGTACAAAGAGAGATTATTTTTTCTTCCAATCCATGATAGTAATCTTTGATTACTACACTGCTGCAGAGGCGACGCGCCGTTTTCGCCCAGGTTGCGTAGAAGGACGCGCTGGTATCGTTGATTCTGACTGCATGTTTGACGAAGTCGAGGCCCTGAGGAATGCCTGGGCGCGTCCAGCAGTGATTGCCGCTGCTGCTGTTGCTTCACAAGATGCGATAGCATGCCGCAGGATTAATTCGTCAAAGGCCGCAGGAATACGACGACAACCTCCAGCAGCAGCGGTGCCCTGCTGCCCTCCTGTGGCGGCCAGCATCAACTCACTGCTGTGGTCCTTCTCAAACTGTAATGGATCCCAAGAATGATCGCGTCGCCGGAGTTCTGCGTGCAGTAGGGACACCATTTTTTCAGTAGAACGCAGCGCTCTGAGAACATCTGAGTCTCGAATGACAGGAGGCTCAACAATGGGAGGGGGGCAGACATGGCTCCACGCTGAAGCGGCAATCGGGAGCAACAGTTGCTCCTGTCGACACTGCAATTCGTTCGCAACTAGCGCGGAGCGTGCTGACATTTCGTCTAACACACAAATGTGCAACAAGGCGCGCTGCAAGTGAGATTTGGATTGTTCATGTTGACGTTGGGTCTCAGCTGCAGACTCCTGGGCTTTGTGCAACCGCTTCCATGCACCATCTAATTCTTGCCGATGTCGGTCACGCTCCGAGACTATTGCGGCGTCACGTGAGGACAGATGCTGCGTGTGAGGACGAAGGTTCGAGTTCGATGCCATCAGCAACTCCATCACACCAGATGGCGTTACGGCGTCAGATCCTTCGCTAGTTGTGCGTTTCGTAAGCATCGAAAGTATCTCGCCACTCCTGTGCGTAGAGAAGTTTGTTGGCTGTGGTGGTTGGCTCTCTAGCAGCGTCACTGGTGCATGGGAGGTATCCTCTGTTGGCTGGATCGACCCATCGTAACCCTTCTCAAAGCCTCCTGGGGCACTACCACCACCACCACTGCTAACTGTTGCCTTGGAGGAACCACCACGGGTAGAGGGTCGCCGAACGTTGTCGGTAAGCCACAGGCCACCGGTGCCGCCCGCAGTGCTCCCGCTCGATACTAACCGACGGCCACCGCTGACACCACCCGCATGTTGTGTCTGAGGTCGTTGCACACTCGCTGCGTAAAGATGAGCAGTGGCATCAAGACTGCCTTGACGCCTATCTCCCTCACCTCCTCCATCACGGTGGTGGAGGAGTGATATGCCACTAGGGCGAAGGGGGGCATGCAGCGATAATTTCTGCGAGCGAGACTGCATGATCAACGCAGCAGCTGTCTCTCTGTGGGACGCTACGGACGACGCTGTGGCCACCGCCTCATCGGGTGCATCCTCCATCGTAGTGCTGGTACTCTTTACGAACTGGTGAGATAGTGGCGGCCGTGCTGCGCAGGTGATGCCCAGGTGGTGCCTTTGCATCGTTTCTTTAAGGAAAATGGATGGTGGTCGTTTTATGCTCCTTTTAAAGCAAATGAATCGAGAAGGTGGAAAAGCAATTACACCTCGAAGCAGAGAATTCTTCGACCAAAGGAGACACGGTGGAAGACCTATCGAAGGGGGGTTCCTGTACACGACTATCAAATTTTCTTGATAAGAATTATGTTCTTGCCGTTGCTGCTATCCGCAGTGGGCCTGTTCACCATTTTTTTTATTCGTTTGTTTTGATGACGATGAAGTTGTTGTTCTTCACAAAACATTCTGTAGTACATAAGTGCCACGGCATCTCTCTCACTTCTGTTCTTTTTTTGTGTGTCGCTAGATGACGGCGTCACCAAAGTCAGGGTCTTCAATGTG
>CYKH01000531.1:6104-21016 GCA_001460835.1 Bodo saltans | reverse complement strand
CCAGTGTTTGCTGTGCAGAGTCACTCCCCTCTGACGGCTTGTACGAAACAGAGGTAACCTTGTTGTCATGGCAATTCAACTTGTTCACCTCACCTTTGCAAAATATGGCACCTTCTTTGATTGCTTCCTCTCGCAAATGCTTTAACAACGAAAAACCGTCAAACCAGCCCTCGCCGGTAACGCCGAGCGAGCCTGCTTTGAGGTCGTCAACGTTGATATGCGGGAACGCTTTCTTGATAGAGGCCGCGCTGTCGAGGAAGCGAATATCTGCTCCCATGCTTGTCTGAAGCGCTTGGTTTTCCTTTAGGACTTGCGTTCCTTCATCAGTCGACGCGAGATACAGATATCCTCCTTCCCGAAATTGAACTGCTTCTGTGACTCGAGGTTGTCTGAGATACTCCAAACCAAAGAGTGAAAGCTGGATATTGCACGGAGCCGAGAACTGTTGACGAATAGAGCTAGCTGACAATGCTGACGAGGCCTTCGCGTAGGAGCAGTCACGCTCCACAACTGTCACGGAAGCACTTGGCAGGCGTCGACGAAGGAACATTGCTGTAGACGAGCCAATGGCACCGCCGCCAACAACAACAATTTTCATTAAGAGTCCGTGTTTCTCGAGTAGATGTCGGTGCTTTGACAGTAAAAAAGTATTTCTTGACGCGATAAACTGCTTCTTCTTTTGGTATTGTCAAGAAAAAAGACGGGTAAAAACAATAAAAATGAGCTTTCAAAGACATTATAAAATTACTCTCACTTTATTGCCCTGCGGCAAAACGAGCGAAGATATCCGGAGTTGTACTATCAAGGATTCTTAGAACATGCGTAGCTTCAACGGCGACCGCCACGTGCGTCGCGCTGATCTCCTCGTTTGCTGTTCTCATCGCGGTACCTACTGTCGCGATACTTTCCGTCGCGGTCACGGTCACGATCGTCGTACCTGCCACCACGTTCATCTCGATCGTAGCGGCGATCGTCACGGTACCGATCATCCCTGTACCTATCGTCACGGTCGTCTCTGTAACGATCATCGTTCCCTCGACGGTCTTGGTTGTCTCTCTTACCGTCGCGACGGCAATCCCTTCGTGGATCGACCGAATCTTCGCGAAGTCTGCGGTCAGCTGGTAGAGACGATGAATGCGTTCGCGCCCGGGGATCAGGCGTTCGAGACCGCTTTCGACTTTCATCAGCAGATGCAGGCTTACGACTATCAGGCGGGTCACCACCAACAGGAGAGTAGTCCCGTTTGTTGTCATCTCGCTTATCTTTTTTGTCTCGTTTGTCTTTCTTGTCCTTTCGCTTAACACTGATGTCATCACCGATTTCAATCAGCGTAGGCAATTGTGGTGGCGGTGGGGCAGACACGATCACAGGAGACTTCACAGCAAGACTTGACACTGCGATCTTGTATTGTGGCGGGGGTGGTGGAGGGAGATCCAAAAGTGCAGCCACAGCAGCTGGCGACGCAAACGTATCCTCGTCCACCGCCCCATTCAAGGGAGGCAGAGAGGAGGCAGGTGCTTGTGGCTCCACAACAGTCGCCGGACTGAATACAAGTTGCCGCCCTTCTGCCAAAGTTGGCTTCATCTGTTGATAAAGAGCAACCTCGGTATCAACAGCCTGTGATGCGGTTTGCATCCTTAACGATTGACGGAATGCATCTTTGCAGGCCTTCAACGCTTCTTGCGAGATGCCGAACGCTACATACCAAAGCATCGGAAGTCCAGCGGTTGCTTCCATAGGTTGCGTTGTCTCTAATGCCACGCATGCAAGCAGCGGCGCATCAAATGAGTTCACGTCTGCGAATCTCGAGCAATCATTTAGCCACTTGCAGGCTTCCATCGACCAACTCACAAAGAGGTCATTGGATTCTGTAGAAGCACTTCGATCAATCATAAATGCAAGGAAAGGAAACACAAATTTATGGGGACATTCCACAGTCACTTGGAATCCTAACTGGACCAACACGATCCATTCCGCTTGTACAACTTGACGCTTGAGAGCATCATACACTTCTGGTGAAATGGGCGGCAACGTCGCTGCTGCTGCAAGGGAACCGCTGACAGGCGTGCGTTGCTTTCGGCGGTAGTTCAAGCGATGTACGGCGTGAACGACAAGTCGAATCTTTGCCTGTGGGCATTCGAGCTTACACGTGATGAGAACCACTGCAGCGACGAAGTAGAGCATAGAGTCATCTGTAAAACGAAGCCCTTCCAATCGATGAAATACATCTTCGTAGTCTGTGATGGAACGTAACTGCTGCACCTCGGCGCACCCTTGGCAGGACTGTCCAGAGCCATCGCGGGGCCCTTGAAGCGGAATTCGTTTTGTCAACCGCTCAACTTCTTGCGCCTTCACAATCGTTGTAAGACGCTGAAAAAGTGCTTGCGCGCGAAATACTACCGTCGGTCCGACTCCCATGAGGCAGCACAGCGTGCGCAACAAGTCAGCGGTGTATGTATTGAAGATTTGATCTGCTCGTGCTGCGCTGTCGCGGTATACCGATGCGGCTGAATGCCCAGCTGGCGATGGCATGATAAAATTTGAAAACATTCGAAGCTGACGCTTTCCTACTTCTAAGGTTGAGGTCACAACGAAAAGGAAGGATCATTATTATTGTCTTAGTAAGGGACGGAATATTTGTTGTTACCAATTTTGTTGCGGTTGTTGTGCAATCAATCAAACCATGAATCTCCTCACCACGTCATCTCCTACAAATCTTCTCCCAATTCGGTAGGGTATTCCTCACCACCATCTCCTTCTCCAGCATACATGCGCTGCAAGTACTCCAACTCTTCATCGCTAAGATCCTCAGCAGAGGGGTCTAAATCCCGTAGCTTGCTTCCATCGCGTTCCAAGATAGCCCGCTGTACGTCCATCATTTCGTCGCGTGAGAAAACATCCATCTTCGGTGCACCGCCATAACCACCTCGAGCTCGTTCCATGTCATCCATAATCTCCTCAATGTCCAAATTCTTCTTGTCGATTTCCACTGGAACTTCTGCAGCAATTTCCTTGATCATCTTAGCACTGAGAGGCTTTGTTCGCACTGCTGTCGTGTCGATGCAGATTCTCTTGCAAACTGCTTCGTCGATCACCTCAACGGGCTTAAGTTTCAGAAGAAGACCTGGAAGATCATCGCCGTAGTCGGTATCTACGACTGAGCTGCAGCTGTTCGCAACGGTTGTGCAGTCCCTCTTGCACTGTGAATAAAACTCTAACGGCTCCAGAACCGTTTGGAGCGTTTTCTCGTTCGCTTTGATGTGCACCAGTCTGATCCACTGCCCTGCTTTCACGAAGGGATTACAAATTGCTTCTGTGACCTTTGACAAGACTTCTTCTTCTCGCAGGGCGTAGCCACGGCGACTGGCGTTCTTATGAAGTTCCTCTGCGATCGGGTATGCTTCGACAACTAGGGTACGACAAATTTCGCAGCTATGGCGACGCTCGACAGCAGGTCCATAGGAGTTGAATGTCAGCTTTTCTTTCTTTGCGGATACCGCGTGATACACGAAAAGCCACAGAACAACACCTATCACCCAAACGCATGTCGACATGATGATACTGATGCTTGCGATCACAAAGAAAAAAAAGGGACAACATTCAAATCCACAGAATAAAGCGCCTGCTGGCTTTTTAGAATTAGGCAAGAATAAAGCGACCATCTATTATGCGCAGCGGAGGTGTCCATCATCATGCGGACGTCAACAGAGCTTCACCAAAAGAAGCTTCAAACATTGATATCAAATCGGCCCTTCTTCGTGAAGCAACGATCTTTCTAGGGATCCGGTGTCCGTAGAAGAATGGGGTTTGTGGTGTCCGAGCCCCTGTCTTCAGGATACTTACCTGCCCTAGTGATCACCTTGGGGAGCAGCAGGATATTCTCTGGAGCATTTGCTGGTTCATCATCCGCGTTCTCGATCCTCTCGTAGCAATACTGGAAAACAAACGTCCTGAAGAATTCAGGACATCCGTCTGAGCGTGCGATATCGTTCAACAATCGATAAAATTTGTCGAATTGTGGTTGCGCCTTGGCAATGAATTCATTTTCATATGCATCAACACCAGCAAACGGTACCTCAAGGACTTGCGGAGGATACAACTTGGGGAATCGTGATAGGGAAAAGGGATTCGTGGTGACGTCTTCGACAGTGGACGTGACAATTTTCTCAACCTTCCCCACATCACCAACAATCTTTGCGAGCTTTTCAGCAGCGGCAGGACCCCAATCTGCTTGATGGTCGCCAAGCGCGGTGCACACAAAACAGTTGAACATTCGCCCAGCATTCGAGATGATAGGTAGCCCATCTGGAGACACACACCGAGAAAAAGTAAATGGTGTGACGAGAGATGCGGCAGTGGACGGCTGTGAGGGTTCCAATTCACGACGAAGGTGTACGCGCACCGCAGCGGATAACGCATCTGTCACCCACTGAACCGTCGGCGACGCTTTCGAAAACGTGTCAAACGAGTAAAGGCCAGAGAGAACAACATCGCCAGGTGAACTGAAAGAGGGGAATGCGCAGATTGAACTTCGTGGAAGGATATCAGCGAAAAACGACGTGACATTGGGTACGGAATTAGCGGCCCCAGTGATTGCACGAACGCCCTTCTCGAAGAGATCGCTGGAGGGAGACATTGTGACTCCATATCCGCGCAAATCAATCACGGGTATATTCGCATTACTTTTCGTAAGGCTATGCACCTCACTACCATTCGCTAGGACGTACACATCGAAACGCTCTGCTTTGACATCTCGGGCTGTTTCCTCAGTGGCTCGCTCAACGTACCGGACGTCCAACACAAGCTCACGAGTGTTCCGAAACGTAGCAGAAATAGATCGCACTGGAGTGTTGAGACGGAATACAACGCCCAGTTGCTCATGGCAGATCTTCGCTAAGGTCTGGGTCCAGCGAACAGGATCGACGAGAAGAGGTGTTGGCGAAGCGGGGAATGATGAAGAATGATTGTTCGATATCAAATTCGCACCACCGCTTTCTAACTGCGGAACTTGGACAACAGACTCAAGCGGCTGCACGCAGCGGGCCAGCGCAGGATACTGTTTGCACATCTTATTCACCTTTTCAACGCTTGCAGCGGAGAGATCTTGACCCCATTGTAGCACAGCTCTCCGATTGCTTTCCGAGGCTGCCTGCCCTCCAAAACTGCGCGTATACATCCAGCGGTGAATTGCTGAAGAAAAGAAGCTTATGTACGCATAATCTTTGGAGTGAATATCCGGAACGCCAAAGGGCAAGACGCCCCAGAACAAGTCACGGCGAAGTGGAATGTCCCACATCACCGGAGTTCGAGAACCGATGCCAAAGACAGGCCACGCATGACGTGTGCTAGAGCCAAGACCAACCTCGCTATGGTTGTCAAACACAGTGACCTTGAAACCGAGCTTTGCTAACTCGTATGCTGCATGGACTCCGACTAGACCTGCGCCAACCACCGCGGCGCGAGGAGCACTCAAGTCGAAGTCTTCCAATAACTTATCTGAGGCACTTTGCAGGGGTTCTGCGGCTGCGGTTGAATTCTTCGAGCCCATTCTTACGAAAGCTTTTGATTGCCAACGGAGAACAAAAAGGAAATGACGGACTGCTCGTATGATTTCATAGAGAAGTCAGTTCAGGAAATGTCATCGACGTGCGATTCTTATTGATGCACAATGTGTGAGTTAACCGAGTGGAAAGAAGAAAAAAAAAAAAAAACTTCATATCTGGCCGACCTCTCCTTACGCGATCCGCTTGTAAAGCAGCGGCGCAGCATCTTGCAGCCACTGTTCATGGATCGCAGTGACTTCTTTCATATAGCGCTGCGTCGTTTCGACAACATTATTGAAAATGACCAGACTGGGCTTTCGTCGAGTTTGGAACGTCAGAGCGCTCGTGGGGTGAAGGTGCACTGGCTGCTGTCCAATCACCAAACGGTACCGTTGCAGCTTCGTGTCGAAGTACGCTGCATTCATGAAGAATCCGTGACACAAAGCACGCCGCACTAACTCAAAATCACCGCCCCCTGCTGAGGCGTTACCACCACCACAACCACCTCCGTGTTTGACGCTCGACTGTTTCCGGTCACTGCCATCATCATCGCCTCGTGCATGAGGATCGACTCGATGAGACTTGGTACCGCCACGATGCTGCAACGTCATTGCTTCCAGAGCGCCGTGGAACCAATCGGCATCGACCTCAACCGTGTCTAGAATGGCCATCAGCTGCTTGAACGTGTCCTCCATTTTCAACATCTGACGGTGACTAAGACTGTTGGAATCACAGAAATCTTTTCGATGAGTTCCATCACGAGGGAGCCGCATGTAGTGCTGAAATAGCGCCAAGTAGCTAATATGATCTCCAACGGGCTTTGCGAACGTACGACGACAGTTGTCTGCCTTCTCTTTCCCTTCGCGGGAGGTGACGTAGATGTTTTCTGTTGCGATCATCGCGATGACGCCAACGACTTCTCGTGGTATGCCGTATACCTTGCCGCACAGGATCGACTTAGCTGCAGTTGGCTCGATGGGGAAATGTGTTAAGGCTTTTCCGAGTGCGGTGATAGATCTGTCCCGGTCCAGTGCACCTAGCAAGAAAAGGGTCTCTTCTGCACGGCGGATTGCAGCAGTAGGCGGCTTGTCCATAAATTCAAATGTTTCTACATCTTGAATGCCAATTCCTTTCATTTGCAGGATGACGCTATTCAGCGAGCTACGCGTGATCTCAGGTGTTGTGTTTTCGGCCATCCGTTCGTAGGCATCTTGCGTGTATAGGCGATAACACTTACCAGCAGACATACGACCGGCACGTCCTGCACGCTGCGTTGCTTGAGCCCGAGACACATCTGTCTCTGCTAAGCTCTCCATTCCCGTCTTGGCACTGAAGGACTTTGCCTTGACGACTCCGCTGTCGACAACGTATTTAATACCCTCCACTGTGATCGAGGTTTCTGCAATGTTGGTGGCTAGAATGACTTTTCGCACACCAACGGGAGAGGCTTCAAACACGCGAAGCTGCTGCTCATACGGCATCGCACTGTACAATGTGAGAACTTGGAAGTCTGGTGTATCGTTTGGTAGTTCCTTCAGCCGATGTTCTAGAACACGCTTGGCATCTTCAATTTCCTCTTGACCGGTCAGAAAACATAAAATATCACCGCCTCCATTTTCCTTCAGAGGTTCAGAGCAATGCACCTGCAAGATCGTGCTAATCGCCGCCTCGACGAAGTCTGCTTGGGGTTCCGCAGTGTGGTAGACGGTGACCGGATACGACCGGCCGTGAACAACACCAATTGGCGCGTCTCTCCAAAATGACGAAAAGTGCTGCGCATTCAGCGTGGCTGACATCACTACAATCTTCAAGTCTTTTTGACGTTTTCTCGTGAGGTCTTTGAGTAGCCCAAAGAGAACATCGCCATGAAGAGTGCGCTCGTGGGCCTCATCTAGAATAATGCAACTGTATTTCTGCAGGAGTGGGTCTGCTTGAATTTCACGCAGGAGGATACCATCGGTCATAAACTTAATGCGTGTTTTGTGCGATGTTTTGTCATCGAAGCGAACTGCATAACCGACTTCACCACCAAGTGCGACTCCGCGCTGTTCTGCCACGTGCTTTGCGATGGAAACAGCAGCGACTCGACGAGGTTGCGTGCAACCGACAATACCCACGTTGGCATCATCACCACCACAGAGGCCTTTAGAGACAACATCATCCCAAGCAAACTGTGGAATTTGAGTGGTTTTACCAGAGCCCGTTTCTCCGACGATAATGCACGCGGATTGATTGGTGAGCATGCGCACAATCGCCGCACGAGCTTCTGCTACAGGAAGAAGTCGATGGGGCGCGGCGTCTTCACTCTCATTAGAGAGCTTAACAGAAGGGCGTGTCGTGGAATGGGTTAGCTGCGAGCGCTGAAGCGCCTGCTGTTGTTGCTTGTCGCGAGCCATCTGCTGCACGCGTGCGGCAGCAAGGTCACTTTGAGACGGCTTGACGTTGACGTGTTGCTGTTGAGAGTTTTTTTCTGAGCCGAACCTATTGGACTTCAGATCTTGAAATCGATTTCGGTTTAATCCAGACATTTCAGCAAAAAAACCTCATTTTCATTAAACAAGAAAAGAAAGAAGAGGAAACGTGAAATCGCTCGCAGAAATTGCATTCACCGCACGAGACAGAAGGAAAAAAGAAAAAAAACAACAACCGCCAGCGCGATTCGTCACTTCAGAGTAAAACGACTCCGAGCGTCACACTACGAGTTGCACAGCGCAACTGCATCTCCACCAAATTGAAGCTCTCGTGGAGCATTACCAAAGAAATTCTGAACCTGATACGCAGCGTAAATATGGAACGGAATGTTCACCGAATGCAACCGTTGCCATTCAGCGCGAGCTGCATCTCCCAATGGTGTTTTTTGGTTAAGGGCTGTGCTCATGAGATAATGCGCTGGGTAGCTCTGCTCGGCCCATTGCTCCGCAAGCATAGCGGATAGAGTCACAGGCACGCTTCGACCACGCCAAATAATAGGAATCTTGCCTTGAAACACTTTGAAGAAAATGTACACCGGAGGCAAGATGCAAGAGAAGGGCGCAATGAATACTTGGTACTTGACAAAACGGTATGCAGCCCAAAATTTTTTCTCCTCCGCAGTAGAGGGCAGTTCATCGTTGACCGACATGCGACGAACGTTGTCCATAATGATCTTAATATTTGCAATTCTCTGCTTGCACATTCGTTCGCTAGGCAAGTCATGAAGTGGGACTCGGTACGTCAGGCCTTCACTTCCTTCGTACTTTCTAGTTGCTGCATTGTATGCTCCATTGTCTTGCGCGACAGAGGCACGCTGGAATGACGCGCTATTTGCGTCTTGTCGAAAAAACATTTGAAAGACGTCGGAAGTGAACATGGAGAAGGCGCTGACAACGTCAAATAGTGAAGGCATTCCGGTGATGCCGGTTTGATGACCAGCAGTGGAGGCCATATCTTCGTGCTACCTAAACTCCTTTGTTGGCTTGCGAAGAATGCGACGCTTACTTTTAGGCGACAACGAAAACAAAACAAACAACTATCAGCTCAATTTGCGAGGTGAAACCAAGTGAGCAATCCTGAACCAGAGGACAAGATGTATGACTTCTTGACCAGGTGGGGGTACCAAACGAAAAACAACAACAACAACAACAACAACAACAAGGTCAGTGTATCAATTTCCAAGCTGTTTATGCGGTGCTCCCACTTCGTAGCGAACGTACCCTCGCAAAGGTTTAAACGGAGAGCCTCTTCTGTGAAGTTTGCCATAGTATGGAAATTGCTCCGGCACCTCTTGCTGAAGGTTCAACGTCGGGTAGAGTTTGTTGATGAGTTCCTTGTTCTTTTCCTTCATTGCTTCAGTGTTTTCAGTCAACAGATCTGGTTCGACAAGTTTGAGGGTTTCGGCTTCCCGCTCATGAAACAATGCGCGTCCCATAGTATGCGCGGATTGCTCTGCGAGGGAGAGCAGCTCGTCCCGCTTCTCACCACATCCAAGCTCATCGCAAATTTCCGCGGCCCGAATGAGAACAGCAACTGCATCAGGGTGAGAGTGTGAGCAGCGACGAGCAAACGCGGCGCAGCTTGTGGCTTGCTGGAGGAACATGTCTTGCTCCTCTTCCGGCATATCGTCGAAACATGTGTAGGTCCCAAGCTGCTTCATTTCTGAGAAGCATTCAAGCACCTCTAACAACATCTTCGTCTTATCAAATCCGCGATCCTTATCCTTCACCCTCCAGCGGTCTTTGAGAACTGTATTCATCAAGGCTGAGAGCCGTTCTTTGGCAGGCAAGTCCCGAAGGTTTGATGTGCTGAAAACAATGCGATCATTCTTTGAGTCAAAGCGATACTCCCCAAAATTTTCGGTGGCTTCACGTTCGTGGGCGATCGTCTCTGACAGTTCGTGATTATTTCCGCTACTCAGGTACCAATTTCTTGAGTACTTCCGGCGCTCCTTCACAAGGCTCTTATGGCGCGCGTGTCTGTAGTGATGGAGATTTCGTAGAGTTCGTGCTGAAGTGACAAGTGGTTGAGTGGAAATTCCTGTCATTGTTGCTAACGATGATGATGTGCTGCATCGTGGCGCAAGATGCGCTTCAACAACGTGCGTGATGCGGCGAAGCATTGCACCTTTTCTTCCAGTCCAAAAACACAGGAAAAGATAGGTAACGACAATCTATGAAAAAATTAACGATGAGTTTAGTTTAAGTTAAAGATATTGTCGCATCATGAAAAAAGTCCATTTTTTTGACCACACAACATTGCACACACATCTCAACGCTATTGTTGCTCTCTCCTCTTACAAGTTGGACACAAAGCGGTTTTGTTAAGAATGACAACACAAGTTTTTTTGACGACGCTTTGCGTCGTTATTGTCTGAGTGAGTGAGAATCAAGGAATTTCAAAAGTTATTTGAGTTTTTTGTTTCGTTTGACTCCAAAGGAGAATTTGTCTTCTCTGAATTCAGTCCGCCAATCACAAATTCGCCATGCCATTGGATCGCCACCTAGCACCTACTTCGAACACGTTGGGGTAGCTCTGCACCTGAATTTCGATGTCGGAGCAGTTGCCTTTGTACACTGTGCCCGTTATCGTAACGTTGCTGAGTGGGCGAAGCGTAATGAAGTTGTCGTCCCAGAAGGCAGGCGCAAGCTCGAGGCCAGTGTCTTGACACATGACGGTGATGTGACTGAACATGGCGAGGGCCATGGGGCTGTCGTTGGCCAGCACGGCCGAGATAGACACTCTAGCCGGGGAGTTAGGAGCAGTGCCGATAGAAACATCTAGCAGCCCAAGGGTTGGTTTGGGTGCTGACTGCAGTGCTGTGAAGTCTGCCCACTGTGAGCAGTTGCTGTACGCCCAATTACTGTCATTCCAGTCCACAACATCCATTTGTGTGGACAGAAAGTACCATGAAGTCGCCAACGGTACGTTTGATGATGATGACAACAGGACCAACTCGATGAAGTATGGGGTGGCGGCACCGTTGTCAGGTGGCATGACTGACGCTGCAGTGGTCGCTAACTGCGACAAGTTCAGCGCGAAAAGGTCGATCGACGCATCAGACGGCACGAAAGCAATTTCAAACGTTCTTGTGTAGAAATTTACGGTTTCGGGAATCACGACGTACGCGTTAGCTTGTATCGTGAAAATACCTGGACGGTCCTGGAAGAGGTTGTTGATCAGGCTCACGGTGCCGTCCACGTACGACACCATCAGGTGCAGTGGCTCACCAGCGCGACGCGCACCGTAGTAGCCGCCACCGGCCACGAGGTAGTTGTCGTACAGGTGCCACAGGTGGTTGGGGAAGGCGTCGTTCATCATCCACTGGATCACGCCGGTGGCGTTGGCGACCTTCATGCGGCTGTAGCCCTCGAACATCGCGCGGATGCCCTCGTAGTTCTGCAGCTGCGACTTGTAGCAGTACTCCTGGGCGCTCGAGCTGGGGCCGAAGCGCGCGTTGAGTGGAGGGGTGTAGCGTGTCAGGGAACCAAATTTACCAAGGGGATTACCCATGTGCGCGTTCCACCAGGAGCTGAGAGATCCCCCCTCCGTGGCGTTCCACACGTGCTCAGCCGGCACCGTGCGGGCCCACGAGTTGTACGTCATGGGCGCCTCGCCGGGCCCGCCCTCCGTGAGGAAGCCCCATGCGCCACCGTAGTTCAGCGACTCCCCATTGACGTTGTCAAGCCAGTACACGGGCGGAACCCACGAGTATGGCCCGGTCATCTTCACGCCGGTGCTGCCGGAGATATTTGACTCCTGCTCACTGGCAGCAGCAATGATGGGATTCGGCCATGCTTCTTCGATAATAACCTCTCGATACATCAATTCGACATCCTCTGGAGGAAGTTCGTCGCTGGAGGCAAGAAACGCAATGTTACAAGCGTAGTGGCCAAGTCGGCGAACTTGGTCGCGCACTGAGAGACGCGCAGTAGATGTCATTTGTGGAGTCCAGTTTGGCCAGTTCTGCCACGATGTGCAGCACTCCATCCCAGGAATCACCAGAAGCCCAAGCTCACTCGCAAGCTCAAAGAATAGTTTGTACTCAAACTTGCCCTCAAGGCGAATGGTGTTCAAGTTCATGTGACGCACCATTTGCAACTGATGAGCGATGCGGCTTTCGTTTCCTCCAGCAGTGCTCTCTGTAATGCGGTAAAAGAAGTCAGGTGCCCAACCACCGCCACGGATGAGGAGGGGGATGTTGTTGACCAACAGTTGGAGGGCACCACCCGACGACTCCTGCTGCGTCATTTGACGAAGCCCAAACTGGAAACCGTTGGGGTCCTGCGTGATGTTGTGCCCCTCAAGCTGCAGGCTGATGCGGAACAGCGGCTGGCCACCCATCTGCCACGGCCACCACAGCTGCGGGTCCTGTACCACGAGCGCCTCGTTCTCCTCCCACGACCAAACGAACTGCGCCTCGGCGCTGGTCCCGTCGTCTGAGGCCACAAACGATGTGAGGTTGCACGACGGGAACGGCAGCGACTGCAGCCCGGGGTACGTTGTGCTGGCAACAAGTGAGAATGAAACTTCTGATGTCGTGACCAACAGGCATGCTGCGAGAGGGAAGCATCGAACAGTAGCGCTAATCGTAATGTAGGCTTGACTCGTTGTAGTCCCTGCCATCGAGGAAGGGAGGTACGTTTGAACAACAACGCCGTCGGCAACAAATGCGATGTCTTGGGGAGGCGTGGTTGTCGTCTGGAATCGTGGCAAGCCGATCAGCTCCACGTCGCGCCACAGGCCCATGCTGTTGTCCGCTGGGAACGGCGCCCAGTCTAAGAAGGAAAAGCTCAAGTCAGTAGACCATGAGTTTAATGGTGGCGCAACGGTCAACGACAACACGTTAGAATTAGATCGGTTCACGAATGAATCAATGTCGAGGGCGTAGCGTCGGATTCCACCAATGATGTCGCTCGACTTGGCAACGGAGGCGCCATTCACCGTGACGTTCGCGGCGTAGTTCACGCCATTGAGCTTCAGGACGTAGTACGGGTTCGTGGCCTCGACGCGGTGAGTGGACGCGCCACCGCCGACAGTAAACGACGCAGTGAACTCCCATGGCACTGTGAAGTTCGCCGTCGGCATCGCGGCCAGGTTCTTTCCGAAGAACGGGTCGCTCCCCGCGCCCTCAGGAAACGTGAACACAGGCGGCGCACCAGCGGCGATGCGCGCGCGGTTGACCTCGAGCAGCGCGCCAACGACGGTGTTCGGCACCGTTACCGGGTAGAAGACTTCGTTGGTGCCGTTGGCCGGCGGTGGCGCCGTTGTCTGCAGCGACCAGTTCGCGACCAGCGGCGCGACGCTGACGCCGCGAATGCCGCTGGTCTCCGACAAGTGCATCGGCTGCACTCGACCGGATACAACGGCGGCGGCGATAAACAAAACCAGAAGGACGGCATGTAACTCCATCTTGTAGTACTTTTTTTTTGAACCGATACGATCACTCTGATGTGTGATGCATTCACAACATAAACGAAAAGAAAGGAGATACTGGAGGAGTTGACGACATTCTTACAATATGGTGCTGTAGGACTAATTATTCGTGCGAGACAAAAAAAAAAAGGCGGCGATAAACAAAACCAGAAGGACGGCATGTAACTCCATCTTGTAGTACTTTTTTTTTGAACCGATACGATCACTCTGATGTGTGATGCATTCACAACATAAACGAAAAGAAAGGAGATACTGGAGGAGTTGACGACATTCTTACAATATGGTGCTGTAGGACTAATTATTCGTGCGAGACATATTACGTTGCATTCGTTTCGACAGCGTGTTTGAGGACAACGTAGTGCGATGCGTCACTACTCGAAACCTGATCGTTTGATGCTGCGTTGTAGTGCTGATTTGGAACCGCCACCACCTGCCTTACGTT
Source organism: Bodo saltans (assembly GCA_001460835.1). NCBI lineage: Eukaryota > Euglenozoa > Kinetoplastea > Eubodonida > Bodonidae > Bodo > Bodo saltans. The sequence goes on along the minus strand of CYKH01000531.1, from coordinate 7,123 downwards.
CTTTCACTTTCTTGTAACTTGCAGGGCGGCCTTCGTCACCGGAGGGTGCAGCAGCAGCAGCTCCACCGGCACCTCTTCCAGAGCCTCTGCCGCGGCCACGGCCTCGTTCACCGCTCGTTGCGGGCTGCTGTCGAGAGCCACCAAACTTACTGCCACGGCCACCGCGACCGTCGCGACCGTCGTGGTGAGCGAAAGGAGCTGTGCTTCCTGCCGACCCTGCGGGCACTGCGTGATTGTTGAGCGGGGCTAAGTCGCGCATCTCATCATCTTCGGAGCTATCATCGAGCGCACCCACGGCACCCCACACATGAGCCTCACCATCGTTAGCGTCATCTCGCTCATCCTCGTACAAAAATTCAAACGTATGCTCTCGGAATCCATCGTCCAAGTACAACGTCTCAGATAACGCGTGACCATCAACAGTAGTCAGCATATTGCCACCATCGTCGTCATCGTAGGCAGCTTCATCCGTTTCGTCGATGTAGTGGCTTGATACAAAGCGTTCCATGTCTCCTTGTGGGACGGTGTCTACCGAGGGGACGTGATACGAAGAAGCAGTGTGGTAATGATCCTCTTCTTCATCTTCAGGGATGGTAGCATAGGTCGCGGCGGATGGGCCGTGAGCAGAGCTGTCGTCGTCGCCATGAAGGGGAAGTTCTGCTTCCAAATGCGGCGGAAGGTTTCCGCTAAGTGCGTCGTTGATAAGCAGCTCAACATCGCCGTTGTAGTACCCCAACGCGTTAGCAGCTAACGTTGGTGTGAAATGAGGGAGAACACTGAGGATCATGTCCACAGCCGGGTCTCCTGTGGGCACACGCTCAAACTCGTGGTCTAACGTGTTGCTGTTGGAAGCAGGTTGCTGCTTCGACTTGTTATTTTGAGACGCGACGTGGCCGCTGCTCGACGAGGCGGATGGGCCACGGTGAGAAGTGCCACCACCCCAGCCGGCTGCTTCTTTTTGATCCAGGAATCCAAGAATCGCAAGCTTCTCAATACTGTACCCTTGATGAACAAGTTCC
>CYKH01000526.1:15364-35424 GCA_001460835.1 Bodo saltans | reverse complement strand
GCGGTGCTGACGCAACCCGTCCCAGTCTTATCGTATTGACGGAACGCAAGCTTTTTTTTTTTGAGGAGTAGGATGGAGCGAAGCATTCTCTCACTTTTGGATACTTAGCTGTCTAATTTCTGAGGATTGATGCATGGCAAGAAGATCAACGAGCAACTTGTTCAGTTCCGAAATTAAATTCGGACAGAGAGGGGGGAAAAACTTCCCTTTGCGTGGAGGTGGAAAAAAATATGCACAGGTCCAGAAATTGGAGATACTGCAAAGGTGACGTCTGTCTGGTTGTCAGTTCTTTATTATCCTCCCAAATTGCAGAAAAGATCATCTCTTCAGCTTGTCTGCTAACTTCTGAATGATCTTTGCATAGTCAATCTTTCCAGTGCCCTCCGGGTCCGCAAAGAGCATCATATCATGAACCTCCTCAGGCGACGACTTGTCTCCCATGGTCGCCAACATTTCACAGAACTGCGCGGTACTGACGCAACCCGTCCCAGTCTTATCGTATTGACGGAACGCAAGCTTTAACTCCTCTTGCATCTTCTCATCCACCTCCTTGGTCATTAACAGAACAAATTCAGGGAACGTGAGATGGTCGGCGACGGACTGCTGGTTGGAGACTTTAAACAAATCACCCATGTCGTCCATCGAGGGGATGCCGACGGAGACAAGAACATCCTTCAGCTCTTGAATGCCAATCTGCTGCACGACATTGTTTCCGGCGAGGACACGGAAACCTTCGTGAAGCTCTGCCACCTCCCCGTGCGTGAGCCTTACGTTAGCGGTGGCGTAGGCGTTGGCAAGGGCCATGGAGTAGCTCAACGGGGACGCAGTACTTGGCGTCATCGGTCCGCCATGATGAGAAGACTTCCCGCTTGTTGGTATGGACACCGCTGGAGGCGTGGATGTCATGTGGTGGGTAAAATATCAGTCTTCTTTTGTTTCTATTTATTGCTCAGTACACTAAAAAAATATCTCGTCGAGACCCGTTGGCTTCGCAACAAAAAGACAAAAAGGCGGGTCGATTTTATATCGTGCATAGTGGAATCCAAAAGAGGAGTATCATTGCGTAGCAAAACCGACCACGCGGTTCAGACGATATCACTAAAACATGAAAGTGGTCTCACATTTCAGTCAATCTTCTTTCCTTTGTTTGTTTTGTTTTGTTTTCTCATGTCCATTTTTTGATCAAGCTACATGACCGCGCAACATGCGAGAAAATCCCGGGTGGCTGTTCGTTACAACACAAACCGCACAGAGACTAACGCGCACATCACAGGTAAATCAAAAATGAAAACACATATGCGGAGGGAAGAAAGAAAGAAAGAAAGAAAAAAGTAAAATGGGTTCTACTTGATCACCACTGATGTGATCCATCCGTCGATTTTACTTGGACATCATCATCTTGACGAACTCCTCGTAGTTGATCTGGCCGTCACCGTCGACGTCGGCCTCACGGATCATCTCGTCGACCTCCTCGTCGGTCAGCTTCTCGCCCAAGTTCGTCATGACGTGGCGGAGCTCGGCGGCGGAGATGAAGCCGTTGCCATCCTTGTCGAAGACGCGGAACGCCTCCTTGATCTCCTCCTCGGAGTCGGAGTCCTGCATCTTGCGGGCCATCAGGGTCAGGAACTCGGGGAAGTCAATCGTGCCGGAGCCGTCCTGGTCAACCTCGTTGATCATGTCCTGGAGCTCGGCCTCGGTGGGGTTCTGGCCCAGGGAGCGCATGACGGTGCCCAGCTCCTTGGTGGTGATCGTGCCGTCGCCGTCCTTGTCGAACAGGGAGAAGGCCTCCTTAAACTCAGAGATCTGCTCGTTGGAGAGTTGGTCAGCCATTGTGGGAAGTGGAAGCGCTAAATTCTGTTGACCAATTACAATTGGAAGGTTTTATGTTTCTCACAAACGCAAAATTCATGTAACTTGTTGGAGGTTATTGTGTTTCATAAATTGTACAAAAAAAGGGAGAAGAAGGAAGTGAGACCGTACGTTCTCATACCTTGCTCTTCTTTTCTCCTCATAAGATCCGAGCACGAATACAAAAAAAAAAACGAGAAATAGTATTCTTTATTGAATCAGCGTGTGGGAACAGTCAGACGAGACCCCGCGACTCAGACTGAAAACGATGCAATTCACGATTGACATTGTTTGTTTTTGTTGCAAAAGTCTTCGTAAAGTGATCACACTCGCGCCCCGACGAGATACGAAAGAAAGAGGGACTTCAAGAAAAAACGTTGTTTGAACTCACTAGTCTCACTTGGAAAGGTGGCGCGAAGAAAAAAAAAAAAAAGTGTTTAGTAAATGGGGAAGCACTTTGTGTGGTGGAAGATCTTTTTTCAAAAGGATATGAGAGTGTGCACACCACAAAGAGTGCGAACAATACTTTGTACTTGCAAATTTTCGAAAACCAACGATGATGGATGCAGTCGCGCTTTCACTGAAGAATTGACTCTACAGCTGTGAAGCCTTTTGATTGCATACGAGTAAATCATATGATTGGAGTAGCGTGGCATAGGGGAAGTTGGTGTTCTTGTCCAGCAAGTCGCACACACTTCTTTCCCTATTCGCGATGATGGCACTCTCCGTCTTGTTACGTCTTCGTTTTTTTGTTGACATTGCAGTACAGTAAAATCGCGTTCATGGGTGCAAAAAAAGAGAGGGGGGCAAACAAGAGGAAAGGGGGAGGCAGACACGTCATATGGTTGGTGAGGAGGCGCACATGCACATAGATAAAAGAGTAAAGATAAGATATTCATCGACATTTCAATTTCAACTTCCGTCGGACTATTTTTTTGTAAGTGTTTCACGTATGTTGTCTTGTTTCTTTTTTTTTTTCTTTTTTTTTTCTCGCTTTCGTCCTCGTATCCTTCACGGGGTATTTGACTGTTGCTGACGAAATCGTAGAGTTGGGCAAATTGTGACGACAGCATGATCAGGGGGCTGGAGAAATCTGCGTGGGTGGAACAGCGAACAGGACAAGCCCTGTCGCAAAGTGGTGACAATTCTTCTTATTTTATTTTTTCGTGTGTGTATTTTTTTCCGCATGCACCGGAAACCAACTTGACTTGAGTCGTTGTTCTTGTTGTTGTTTTTTTTACAAAAACTGCTCCAGGATGTTCTCTTCTAATCTTGCTTGTGACGCTCGGCGATCGACGTTGTGTGGAATTAAAAGCCCCTTCGCTTCGTCGGTTGCGGTCTGCTGCTCGCCTGACTGGTCCACGACAGGAGGCAAATGATGAGGCGCTGATGCAGACGACGCATTGGCACCCGCCAGTCCTCCGTTATTGAACAGCGCCGATCCTACAAGGCTGCTGCTGTTCCCGGCCTCGGGAAGGGACGAAGACTCTTGCGTCGCTTTCATTTCTTGAAGCGCTGCGAGCTTCTCCTGCAGTTTGTCCAAGTTGCGCTTGTTCAAATGACTATCTGCATTTCTACTACTATTGGCGACCTTCTTCGTGGTGGTAATTTTGCTGCGCGGTGTGACAACAGCTCCTGGGGATTCATCGAAGGAATTATTCTGCGCCGGACTGCCAATCTCATTGTTGCCCGTGGTGGTGGCTGGAGTTGTTCGCGGTGTGCCGAACCCATCAGGTCCACTCACTGGGCTCGACACTGTCTTGTTATATTCCTCTAATGGATCTTGGCTAATGGTGGGCATGAACATCTTCGTTACCTCCAGGGAGGTCATGAGAGTGGCGGAGTTGTTGCTGCTGTTGTGTGGGTCGAGTGCGTTGGTGGTAGGGGTAATAAATGCTGCGAACTGCTGTGGGGGTTGTTGGTGGTTCACAATCATTGCGACAGAAATGCTTTCGCTCACCGCCACCTCGCGCTCTACCGCACGCAGCTTCCGACGGTACACCTCCAGCACACGGACGACGACACCGATGTGGTCGGTAACCCACACACGAGTCCTCTGGACAACCTTTTCGTCAATGACTTCGCCGTCTTCGCCAGGCGCGCCGTTGATGTTGGCGGAGGACTGAGTGAGTGCAGAGACGAAGGAGCCACGCATCGAACCGTTATATTGAGATGCCTGGAACACACTGCCGCCACCACCTCCCATTTCCGATCCAAGACCATCCCCGATCTTAGACGGGGCGTACTTGAGCGGGGTCACGGCGTCGTCCTCGTCTTCACCGCCTCCCATGAAGAAGGTGGAAAACTTTTTCTTCAAGTCGTCGACGGCACGCTTCATCTGCGTTGATGCAGCACTGGGCTCCTCCGTCACGTATCCGGTGGGTGTCGGTGGACGGTCAAGGCCCCCTGCACCATCACGCGGCTGTTGATTTTGGCCGCGTCGTAGTCGCATCGGCGTCGCGGGTTCTTGCGACGCCAACTGCTGTTTTGCCGCATTCGCTGCAGCCTGCTCTGCTTCAACACGATCAATCAGCTCCATGTGTGCAAGAGCCACCTCGCGCTCATTGATATCTAGCGCGCAGCGGACAACACCAAGAACTTTGCGACCCTCTGGTGTCAGCTCATCAGCGAACGGGACTTCCGAAACCGGAGCACCGATCATCGACATGAGGGCAACAGAATCAATGGTATCAAGGCTCCGCAAACTGTCGCGTTTAGCGAAGGAACTTTGAGAGTGAGAGTAGTCATGGTATTCATTCGTTGCCGCCGCAAACGACACACTGCGGTCCCCTTGAACCCGCGACATCCTCGCGGCGTTGTTAGTGCTTGCCGGGGAGACGGTTGTCCCACGGTTCACAACGCCACCGTTGTTGTTGTTGTTACGATTGACTCCACCACGTGAGGCCGCCCCGGTGACATTATCACTTGAAGCTCCGCAACCCATATTTATCGCAGTTTTCTGATCGAAGATTCCTATTTTTTTGATTTCTGCAGTAAAACAGAGGGAAAAACGGATAGAACAATGAGACACATTGTGTTTGAACTGGCAAAAAAAAGTTAATCTTTGCAAAATAAAAGGAAAAATAAAACACAAACAGAAATCGCGTATCGTGCGTTGTCAAGCAAAACTTTGAAGGGCCTCATAAAAATGTATTGTCGGCGGGTATTCAAGTCTGTAGTACGACGGGCCAAAGCGACACACTGATGATGATGATGTGAGTGGAGAGCGACACTGACCCATTCTACTACTACTGCTAGGTTTTATGTTTGTCTTTACCTTCGTCTCTTCCGGTTGAATCGCCATCGGTCTGTAAGACTCGTCGCTGCAGGCGGTCACACAGCCACATGGTGGGAGGGAAGGATGTTCTTGCGACCAGCCGTGCAGAGGGAGTGGGAGCGACAAACTCCTCTTTGGGATCAATTTATTCGCACAGCCGTACTTCACGAAGAGCGAGCGCACCCCTTTGTGCTCACAGGATCTTTGTCGCCACTAAAATTGGTCCCTGTGCCACTCTCGCGCCGCTCCTACCTGCTGGTGATCCATGATGTCCTGTTGGTGCGGGGAGTTCTACGTAGATCGTTTTTGCGCTCTTCTCATCCTCGCCGTCTACATTCACAGGTTCCGGAATGGGCGGGAGCAAGTCGACAGGAATCTCCGTCACAGTTGTGCAGCACGGGCAGAGGACGCTGGTGGTGTTCGGTGGCGTGAGCATGATGCTTCCGCAGCAGCTGCATGGTATCTCCATGTGAACAGTGGGGTTGATCGTTTGGCAATTGCGGCACCTGCACGAGATGGCGCCTAGGGGGAAGGTGAGAATTTTGCGGCATGTGGAGCATATCACTTGCGAGAAGAGGACCATTTAAGAAAAGTAGAAGGAGAGTAATAATAACTTCTTACTCTGGTTTCTTGGAACAAAGGCAACAACAAACGACAAAAGACGAGTTTTTTAGCAATTTCTTTCATGATTCGGGGGTTTCGTCCGGCAAGTGCGTAAGTCTGTATGGTGTGGTGCGTGTGTACCACGCCTCCCGACACGCGGAAATAAAATAGTGCGCAAGTCAGTAAGTCGTGGGGCAACAGCATCTCAATAAATCCATAAGGAAGCAGCAGCATTAGGTAAAATAAAACAAACAAAAACACTTCAAAAGAAATGGAGTTTCAGCCTTAATTTGTGGCGTTGGTTGTTCGCTCTGTGCAAAGCAAACCCCGTTTGCTCCATTTAACAGTTTTTTTGCTTCAACTTTTTTTTTGGTTTGTTCAGAATTTCCATGCCGAGATTCTCTGTGCGTTAGCGGATTCTCAGCCCATTTTCTTGACTTTGGAGTGTAATCGTGGACGCAGTTTTGAAAAGTCTCTTCCGTCGACATGCGTGGGCTTTTTTTTTTTTTGCAAAATGCAAACCACACGAAATGAGGGAACGAAGAAGTGTGTAACCTGCACTATCATCGCTGTTGCGAATACAGTTCATCGCTGTTGCGAATACTGAAGAAAGTATTGCCACCCACAATCTGCTGCTACACACTTCCTCCCCCCTCAATCTCCGCATGCCGTGAACTGTGACGTGAGATCATCTCACGACCACAGGAAGCTCACAACAAGCCTTGTGTGATCACAACAAGCTCAAACAAAGTCCACAAGCATTGTATTATTCAAAAAGAAAAAAAAAAGCAGAAAAATCTAGAATAAATGTGAGTGGGAAGCGAAGGAATACAACACAAAAGAGGACGTGAGTGTTTGCTCTACAGCCTCCGTGTTTACAATGTAATCCTTCCTTTTTTGCTGTTTTTTGGTCATTTCTTTTGAGCCGCAGCACAAAAATTGTTTTACTTCTTCTTCTTCTCGTCGAAGTTCAAGAATTGGCCGGCACCATCCTGAACCTCTTCAACATTGCACAGTCCGCCTTTGGACGTTGATGTGCTGCTAGAGCCTTCCGTCACCGGCGAGGCAGCAGAAGTCGAAGATTTCTTTCCACCAGCAGATGCCAGCGATTTGCGGCCACCAGGGGTCAAGTACAGCTTCTTGAACAGCACGGCGAAGAGAATGAAGTAACTTGTGTACATGGCAAGGCCCATACGAGAGTTGGCGGCGTCCACGTGGCAGCCTTCACTGTCCTGGCGCCACACAAATGTGGCAATCGTTACTGCCATGCCAACGACCATCTGCAGCAGCTGCAGGGACGTAATCAACGGTGCGATCGGGCGGACGAGAGATCGGGCACCAATAGCCATCAGGAAGTAGTAGAAATACATAATCGAGTGAACGGAGAAGTTCATTGCGGCAAACCACAACCCAGATCCAATCTTGTGTGTGTACGCGTGCCAGCAGTAGAGCATGACGGTCACGTGGTGGAACCAGTGAAGGAAAATAACGTCTTTCTTCTGCACGACGAGGAATACAGTGTCCATCAACTCAGGGATCTTGGAAAGAATGAACATACCAACCCAGAAGCCAACGGGTCCGTCGAAGTAGAAGACGTCAGGGTTCGAGCAGGCGCTGAAGCGGACACCGTGGTTCCAGACAACCGATGCGAGGACGGGAACCGTGTAGTAGGTACCGATAATCGAAAATACCGTCAAGACGAAATTCCAAAGCGTGAAGAACGTCTTGCATGGCACCGGATTGCGGTTCTTCATGATGTTGTTGGGGACGTAGAAAATCAACGTCAAGTACAACGTCACCAACACAACAGGAATATCAATGTGTTGGTTCATGAAGTCGACAAGGTTCTGGGCCTTGAAGTTCGTTTGGAATGCATTGAACTGAACCAAGTATTCCATCTTCGGGTTGTTTTCTTTGCTTGAGTAATGTTCGCTTTCGTCTTGTTTGGTCTAATACTTTTTGTTGTTGTTGTTCCAGAGAAAATACAGTTGACAGCGCAACTGGAAAGTTCAAGGTAAAAAATGCAAATACGGCACAAAATAGCGTTGGCCTTTCTCTCCGCTCACTGAACACTCTCTTCGATCCTCGCCCACACAGGAAGCGTCAGACAACAAGCTGAGAGACACAACTCGAACCAATCACCGTCTTTTTGTTTTGTTTGTTGTTGGCGCTTAAAAATCGAGGGGGATACGAGTGAGGCTTTTAAAAACAAAGCAGTAACAAACGAAAAAAAAAAAAAAAACATGAAAAAAGAGCACGATTAGATTACCGCGAGCACGACGCACAAACACCGCGAGGACGACTCGGCTTGGCACAGAAAAATGAGCTTGATGGGAAGGTATGCACGACTGTGTCTGCGAGAAGTGAAAAGGAAATGAAAGAGAACAGTGTTCGCCTCCGCATTGCCGCTTCTCAAGAAGTTAGCCCTTCGTATTTTCCTGACAGATCGTCAGCTGGTGCGCTCTTCCCAACTCCCACCTCCTGTCACAATTTATTGTTCATCCCTCGTTGAATAGCATAGACTCGACGGTATTGCTTCCTCTTCCTCTCTACTTACGCTTCTTTTCCTCGACGCCAACAGTGACGTCCGCGGTCTTCTTGCGGCCACCAGGGGTCAGGTACAGCTTCTTGAACAGAGCAGCGAAGAGAATGAAGTAGCTCGTGTACATGATGAGGCCGAGACGCGAGTTGGCAGGATCCACGTGGCAGCCCTCGCCGTCAAGACTCCATACAAACGAAGCAATTGTCACCGCCATGCCAACGACCATCTGCAGCAGCTGCAGGGTCGTAATCAGCGGTGCGATAGGCCGGATTAATGAGCGAGCTCCAATGGCGCCGAGGAAGTAGTACAAGTACATTATAGAGTGAACAGAGAAGTTCATGGAGGCGAACCACAACCCAGTCGCGATCTTCTGGGAGTAGCCATGCCAGCAGTAGAGCATCACGGTGGCGTGGTGGTACCAGTGCAGGAAGATAATATCCTTCTTCTGGATCACGAGGAATACAGTGTCCATCAACTCGGGGATCTTGGAAAAGGCAAAAATCGCCACCCAAAATCCAACGCGGCCATCGAAATAAAACTCGTGTGGCTCGGCACAAGCGCTGTAGCGCAGCCCACGATTGTAGATGACCGACACGATGTGTGGGACGGTGTAAAAGCTTCCGACGACAGAGAAGACAGTCAAGATGAAATTCCAAAGGGCGAAGAACGACTGGCACTTGAGCGCATTTCGAGCCTTCATGATAACGTTCGGAACGTACAAGACAAGTGCCAAGTACAACGCGACGATAATGACAGGGATGTCGATGTGCCCGTTCATGAAATCCACAAGCTCCTGGGCTTTGAAGTTCGCTTGAACCTCATCAAAGCGGTTCAAGTAATCAAGAACTGCTGTTTGCGCCATTCTCCTTGTGGGAAAACAATATTTTTTTCGTCGTCTGCTTGTTCTGATCTGTTACCAGAAAGTTTAGCGAACTGCAAAAGAAAAGAAAAGCGGGAACAACAGATTTTTTTTAGTGTGCCGCACTTTGAAGGGTGGCAATGTCGACTCAACGACGATGACGACGTAGCAATAAGCCCTCTAACAACGTAAAAAAGAAAAAAGAAAACGAGGCACTGCGGCCAATATTAAAATTCTCAAACTTGTCACATTTGTGTTTTTCCCCAAAACTTTGAAGTAGTTGGTGGATGTTCTGTTCTGTTCTGCAAGTTGATTGTGTTTTTCTTTTGGTTTTCGGGTTGTTCTTTTTGTTTCTTTCTTTTGTGGGTTTTTTGTTATTTGTTGTGTGCATTTCAACTTCACAGCTCGTCACCATTCTTCGCCGGACGCAGATGCATGGGCTCGTCAACAAAACAAACTCAAAACTTCTTCAGCTGCACAAAAAGTGAACGAAAGCTTTTACAGCACACAATTTTTTTAAAAAAAAAAGCGATGTTAAGAAAACGAGCGACATTGTGTGACGCCACATCATCAACTGGCGTCACAATCATCCCTCAACGAAAAACTTTGCGCACACGTACATTGTAAAGTGAAAAAGGCAGTAAAACGGATTTGATTGAAACTGGTAAAAACAAATTCCCAAAAAAAAAAGTGTGGGGGAATGAATTTGGAGTGGGTGTGGATTGAATGGATGACTCACAAAAAAAGATTCGAGAACAAAACAATATTGAAAACGACGATAAGAGCAAAAAAGAAGAACACAGCAACAAGAAAAGACTGCTTCATCAATTTGTTGATTTTTGAAGCAATACTTTTCTGTCAGTTGATTTCTATTGTCTCACATTGCCGGAAAAACTACAGTACTGCTGATGTGATGAATTGCACCTTTGCAACAACATCGTAGTAGTTCTGGCTATCTCAATCTCATATTTTGCTTGCAGTCTTGTCCTTTCCGTCCGTTTGCTCAACCGTTCTCTTGCAACACGCATCGCCGTAAATGGATGAACAGAATTAAAAATTACAAATTAAAAAGAAAAGAAAAAAAAGCAATCAGCAATCAGCAATTTGTGGTGTGATGTGGCAAACCGGCGGCGAGAAGGTCTGACCACAGAACAAAAGTGGAGAAGGGAATAAAATACGGTAGTGGGTCGCTCTCTACTTGCGCTTCTTCTCAGGAGCAATTGCCGCCGCCTCGGTGGATGTCTTCTTGCGGCCACCGGGGGTCAGGTACAGCTTCTTGAAGAGAGCGGCAAAGAGAATGAAGTAGCTCGTGTACATGATGAGGCCCATGCGGGAATTGGCGGCGTTCACACTGCAGCCCTCACTGTCCTGGCGCCACACAAATGTGGCAATCGTGACTGCCATACCAACGACCATCTGCAACAGCTGCAGGGACGTAATCAGCGGTGCGATCGGACGGATCAATGAGCGAGCGCCAACGGCGCCGAGGAAGTAGTAGAAATACATAATCGAGTGAACAGAGAAGTTCATTGCGGCAAACCACAATCCCGATCCGATCTTGGTAGAGTACGCGTGCCAGCAGTAGAGCATCACGGTCACGTGGTGGTACCAGTGCAGGAAGATAATATCCTTCTTCTGGATCACGAGGAATACAGTGTCCATCAGCTCGGGGATCTTGGAGAGAATAAACACCGCGACCCAGAAGCCTGCTGGGGTATCGTAGAAAGATTCGTGCACATCAGCGCAGGCACTGTAACGCAGCCCACGATTCCAGATCAGCGACACGATGTGTGGGACAGTGTAGTAGGTACCCACGGCGGAGAACACCGTCAGGATTAAATTCCACAATGCAAAAAAGGCCTTGCACGGAAGTGGATTGCGATGCTTCATGATCGCGTCGGGGACGTAGAGCACCAGCACAAGATAAAGGCCAGCGAGGATCACAGGAATGTCGATGTGAGCGTTCATCTGGTCGACAAGGGGCTGACCTTTGAAGTTGTCCTGCACCTTGCAGATATTGCGCAATGATGTCGGCCATCTTCTTCGTCTTTATCGTAAGCACACTATATTAATTTGGTTGCGATATATTCAAATGTTATCTTTGAAGATGCACCGAAACAATGAAGAAGCAAAGACTTAAACAATTTGTCAATGTGTGCAGAGACATGACAGATTATTATTTTTTTGGTGGTGGTTGCCGTGCCGTGCTGCGTAGGGGAGAAAAAAAAAGCACCGCAAGGAATGAACGAACGAGGGGGGGGAAACAGCAAAGAAAAGGTCAAGCATTCTCTATGAAGGGTTGCGGCGTAGGAGAGCCACCGAGCCACTTCGGTAGGAGCACACTCACTTACGCGTAATCCCCACACACATAAAACACACGAGGGCGCCCACAAACACGGCGCACAGCCACCGTGATGAGAAATATTGGCAAAAAAAAAAGAGAAAGAGTTTGGCTTGCCACACTGCGTTGTGGTGTAGGTGGGGGGAACGAGAATTGAGGGTGTTGGGGGAGCTTGAGAGAGTCTTTTTTTTTTTGCTCGCTTCTCGTTTCGAGAACGCATTGGTCGACCATACGCTGCAGGAGATGCTCTTTTATTTTTCCTTCATTTTGTTTGTTTGCTTGTTTGTCTGTTTGTACGTTTTGATTGATGCTGTTGTTCATTTGCCTTTTGTTTATGCGTGCTTCGTTAAACAAACTCGTTGTCGACCACCTGCTCGTACCTTAGTGCGAACACCTCCATGTGCATGCGTCGATAAAGCACTTTTTAAGATCTTATTTTGCTAGACGCGACCCTTTGCGAGTGTAGCTCGCGACAACACTCCCACCACCGCTGAGCGAAGTTCCAAGACCTCGAGGACTCTCCTCACGGTCATACCGGGGGGAGTTGCCGACTGGGATGCTGGTCGAGTGGCGATCGGTAGACGGCTCCATGTTGCTCTGCTTGCGGCGAGTGACAATGCCGACCGACGCAGTATGGGAGATGGATAAGTGAGCAGCGCGATGAGAGCGAGCCATCGACCCTACCGTCACAGCACCATCGGTGTGGTCCTCGTGCGGCTTCACCATGACGGATGCGCTTCGCTGCGTGTAGGTACCAGTGCCCTCAAGTGCGTCGTTGTCTTCCACTGCCTCTTTACGTGCTGGGGAACCGACGTCTGACGTGAGGCGAGTCTCCTCCGACGATGCGCTGGGGCTCGATGATTGTGCAATGCTCTGCAACGGCCGCAACACCAGCAAAGGACCAACAATCAGTTCCAGCACACCATGCGCTAGGTACACAAATGCGGTGATCCATAATGCATCCTTAATGTTGGACTGCTTCACAAAGATGACCGAGAGGCCCATCACCACCAGCGCGTCAAACGTGGTGGCAACAATTGCAATGAAACCGAAAATTCGGGGGCCGTTCTCCACCTGCGACACCATGGACTGGAACAAGCACATCAGTCCAAGCTTTGGCAGCGTCGACAGGAAGAAGTACACAAAGAAGGCGAGAAGATACAATGCTCGGGCACTGTTGGCGCTGATGCTCCCGTTCTCGTACGCGTCGACGGTAGCGGGGAAGACGAACATGACAGTGCACGACAAGAGAATCAGCACAAACACTGGGAAGAACTTCTTTGGCTCCTCTGGGGGGACGTAGTACTTGATCATCAAGAAGGAGGCGATGGCACCTCCGAACTTACCTGCGGCAACACCCACTGACGTCCACACATTGCCGGTGACAGAGTCGTTGTCCCCGAGCCACGGTAGTGTGATGCCCATCTGTGAGGCCACGACCACAATCGCAGCGTCCTCGAAGGCAATCTCCAAACCAAGGAAGATCAGTCGGAACAGAATTGGAGGGTGGCTCCAGATGAGCTTCAATGCCTCAAGCAGATCCGCTGGAACGGACTTGGCGGCCTCCCAACCGCTGGGTGGTGGGCCCTCTTCCTGTGGCGGCGCTTCACCGTTGCCGGAAGCGCTATCGTTCAGTGCATGCTCGCCCATTGACAGTTGTGAGGCGGCATCGTTGTTCTTAGATTCCTCCTGTCCAGCAGGTGCTGGGGCATCATCGGGGAGGGAGCTGAAAAAGTAAAATTGGAGCGCGGTGGCGACAAGAAACGTCACAAAAAAGATTCCCATCAATGTCCCCGCCTCAAGTGCATTGGAGGGGACCGAGTCGTTCAGATGCTGAAACCCTTTGTGAATGGCAAGGCCAAGGAATGCCATTCCAGGGGCGAACAAGACAAAACAGGCGGCGAAGAAAAGTTCTTGGCGACCGTTAAACTGATTGCGGTGGTGGTCCGTGACCTCAAAACCAAAACGGCCAGCGATAATATCAACACCGCACAAATCAATATCGAGTACGGTGCTCAACGCAACACTTGCGCCATCGAACACAAGGAATAGATTAAACAACACCCAAATAGCAGACTGAGACGTGACGACCCACGACGAGTCGAACAGCACCCAGGTCAGTGGCACCAAGACGCACCAAATACCGAATCTCACCGACGCTGCCCCGAGGAGGACTTTGCGGGGATGCACGCGTTCACACACGATACCGCCGATCGGGGACATGACACACAACGCGACGTTGTAGACAATACGACCAACGCCAATGGCAGTAGGATCCGCATCGAAGAGAGCGAACGTCAGTGGCGCGAGAGACGTCCACCATAGAGCAAACTTAAAGAGGTTTGCGTACTGCCCGTAGAGGAACCGCACCATGACGGGGTGCACGAGCTTTTCTTCCTCTGGCGATGCCGCGACTTGTTGCTGATCGGACATACTTTTTTTTTAGTAACGAAAAGAGAGTTATAGGAGGGGTGAAGAGCTCTCTAGATTTGCCCTTCTTCTTGTTTGTTTGTTTTCTGCCGGTTTCACAAGGAACAATAAAATGTTTGTTGTGCGAAAAAGCCGCAAGGTCACGGTTTGAAAAAGAGCTGCCAATCATAAAACGCAGCAAGAAAAACAAAGGGGTTTCTTATTCGGAAAAACGAAAAGAAGTAACCTTCTCAGTGGTCATCATCTTCTTTATCAAACACGACAGTCTTCAGCTCTTCCTCACGGCGTCGTTTGCGCATCGACCTCTTACGCACCTCCTCGGAGATGTCTGCTCGAACCCCCGACTTCACTGCTTTGACGCATCGCAGAAGGTCCTCCACGCATGCTTCTGCGTCCTCAAGTCGATGTTTCGCCCGGCCGGGACCACCGAAAATACGCGATTGGAATTGAGCAGGTGTGACTGCAGACGTCGCATCCATGACATCACCACCTTGTTGCACAGTCGGTAAAAATACTTCACTTCGAACCTCTGCCAGCGCAAAGAGCGAGTGATACCACCGAAGGACTTTGTCATCGCTGCAACCGCGTAACAAGGACGGATGGACCAGTGAGAAGACATCCCGGCCAACTTGCCTCGCCACAACTGCCTCAGAAAAAGCGTACGCACCGCCGCTCCCAGACAACTGAGCATCGCTGGTATTGTCAGCAAGCGCCGAGGCACTCGAAAGCAGATCGCGGATCGTGCTCAGGCAGTGTGTAGGAAACGGTGATGTCCTCGATGCTTTCCGCAGTGCAGAGCACACATGAAGCTTCTGAAGAGCCAATGACCACTCTGACAAGTGCAACCCAGACCTACTGCAGTCCATGACAAACTTTGCCGTGTGGCTCTCCACAGATGCCGTCATTGGCCCTACCCACAGCACGGCAAGCCGGTTCGAGTCTATCACACGTTCCTTGGAGCCTAGATAACACAGCGATATTGTGTTGGTGGCAACGTGGTAGGTGATCGTCTTGCGGCCGGAGCGAATGCAGGTGAAGACGCTGCACACCGACGAGACATACGTACAGACATACAAGCCATGCATGTGCTTCTCCTCTGGGTCGACGCAACGGAGGCAGTAGTTGAACAGGTACTTACTGTTCGAGCCGTGCTTCCGGCATATGCGCTGAACGAGTTTCCCTGCAGCGGCCTCCCGCTCTCGTACAGTGGCGGTCGCGACGTGGCCAAGAGCGGCCAGGAGCGGAAGGCGGTCCTCTGAGTGGAGCGCGGAGTGAACGACGTACCATGGTGAACAGGCAAGGGGCGACAGCCGACGGAACAGCGGCAACACATCGAAACGGCCAACGGACGCAGCCTCCTGTAGCAATGTGTAAAAGTTCGTCGCGCCTGAGTAGCACCCGCTCAGCATCACCATTTCACACATGGCTAGTCGAGGGATCCGGAAACTAAAGGCGAAGAGCTTGAGAAGCAGATCTGCAAGTTTGGAGTCTGGAAGCAACGCAGTGGAGCCATCAAGAGCAGCAGGGATAGAGGAGGATGGAAACAGTGCGCTGTTGTTTCCCTGGCCTCCTCCGACGCATGACCGCGTTGTTGACTGCAGGATGGGAGCAAACTCCTCTGCGCGCAGCATCGAATCGTACCAATCACGAACGCGCAGTTGATCTGGGCTTGTTGCACTTGGGGAAAAAGGATTGATGTCTGACAACTCCAGCTGCCTGCTCAGCTCAATAGCAACCACCGCCGCTCGGTGCTCTGGGCTCATGCTCTCCGATGAAAGCGACGCCTTCATCGACGCAATGAGTTCGAGACGGCCAGGGACACGGTCCAAGCGCCACAGGAGAGAAGGTACACGGACACCATCCTCGGCAAGAAGTGTCAATGTATTCTGCAGGTACTGCTCCGATGCAGTCGTAGATTCAAAGAAGTCGGGAAGAGTCAGGCCCACTTGTGCCGCCACAGACTCCACGTCCAGCCACTGTAGCGCTTCGGATCGAGACGCCACTGCCAGCAGACCGCTGCTCTGCATTAACGTCTTCTCCGAGGCAGCAGCAACAATGCGGTGTTGTTGAACGGCGTGTGAAGTCCCGCCCCGCACAAACACCGGGAACGGCACATTGAACCCGTGGGCTGCTAATCCGAGAAACAACGACGCGCCTCGCACAAGGTACACGCCACTCGGTGGCATCGATGGTAACGCCACCACGAGGGATAATTCATAAGCAGTGCGGAGGACCAACGGGACATCCTGCCCACGAGGCAAGTTCGTCTCTAGCAACGCTTTTGGTAGCGCCATCATCCAAGACAAGAAGAAGTGGTACAGGCCCGACGCTGTGAACGACGCCGTAGGGTCTCCAGACTCCCCTGCCTCCTGCTGCTGCTCTCCATCGCTGTCGTCGTCGGCGTCCTCTCCACCTCCCCCGCCGAACTCCTCCACGTTGTCAGATTGTGCGGTGGTACCTGCGCCTGCTCCACAATGGCCGCAACGATACTCATCCTCTGGTGACGGTGTCCACAGGTCCGTTACGCCACACTCTTTGCAAAACGACGGCCTAAACGACCACCACACCACATACAACGCCTTATCCGACATGCTCCACCGCTTCACTCGTGGATCACGGAAAATGTCATGATATTTGGCGATAACGGACGCACCGCTAGCCGCAGCTTGTTGGATCGATTGCGACCCCCTGGGAGCCCACAGGGGAGAGGATCCAGACGGTGGAGACGGACCTCCAGCTCCAGATGACGCCTGCTGCTGGACTGCAGCGCTGGTGTTGGTGGATCGACGGGCACGGACAAGGGGGCTCTCTCCTTGTGCAGCAGTGCGGCGCTTGAGGAGGAGCCCCTCAAGGTCCATCAGCTGGTTGCGTGACACTGGTGCAAGGTGAGGTGCCATGTGTTCACTTCTTGGTTTCTTCGAGAGAGAGAAGCGAAGGGGGGAAGAAGTTTCATCGCGTATTAAGACAATCTCAAGGTTTACATACGTTTTTCAAAGTTTCATTTGTTTGATGGCAATAAATTGGTACAAAGTAGAATAGCAGCAACGTGTATCCTCCCCTTTGTCTGGAAGCGTCAGCAATAGCACAAACAACAAGAACACAAATTTGAGCGCGTAATCGCACAATCAAAGTCAATGATGGCTCGCGCAAACATGCGAACGAACGAAAACAATGCTGCGGAGCCAAAAAAGGATTGCGAATGTGGCGGCGTGCTTGCAGCAGCAACCGCCTGCTACTTGCAGCAACCTCTTCGTCCTGATGATCCCTTTGAGTCGCCAGTGTTACCAAACCCACTGATATCAACAGGCACTCGATTCCCACTTCCTCCAGTATTACCATACGCCGATGAGGATCTTCGACCACCGCCTGATGCTGAGTTCATTTTCGGGCTTGCAATTTGTTGACTTCTCATCAACGAATTGACGTTCAAAATGAGATGCAAGAACGCACTAGGAACTCCCTCGCCCGTAAGTGCACTCGCATAAAAATGTCGCAGCCCAAGGCTATGCGCCACGCCCTCCGCCTCCTCCTCGGACACTGCGTGTAGGTTCTTCAAATCTATTTTGTTGCCAATGACTACGAAGGCGCAGTTCTCGTCGGCATACTGCTTTGCATGGGCAACCCACCCGGGGAGGTTCTTTAACGTGGGGTACCTCGTACAGTCGTAGACAACTGCGACGCCTTTTGCTCCTCGAAAGAACGCTGCGGAGATGGCGCCGCATCGTTCCTGCCCCGCAGTATCCCACAGCTGCACATTCACACGCTCGTTGCCTCCATCCCTCTCCGTGGGCAGCTCCAGCTCTCGAGAGACAAACTCCACTCCTATCGTAGACCTCGACGCAATATCAAAGCTGTTATTGGCGAACCTCATGAGCAGGTTACTCTTACCCACCGCAGCATCGCCAATAAGAAGGATCTTGTACGTGGGCAGCAATGACGTCGTGACAGGACGAGGGAGGGGAGGAGCTGTAATCCCAGAGCCGAACATAGCTGTGTTGGCAAGCGACGTTGCAGGCGGTGGTGGATGCTTCGAGGAAACTAGGTGTGGGGGTGGAGAAACAGGTGGTACTGCTGGTTGGAACACCCACGTAAGCTTCGCGTCGTCCTCCGCTGTATTCACGTCCTCTGTCGGTTTGCTGTGCTTGGAGCCGTTGCCGATGTCATCAACGCTGCTGTTGTGGCTGTTGAGCACAGAGCCAGGCCTCGGTGAACGTTTAGGAGGAGTCACCGGCGATCGTGAACTTCTCGAGCTCATTATGCTTTTGGTGATCGATTCAGCGACGAGAAAAGATAGACACTTTATGGTCTCTTTACCTAACACACGCTATGATTGTGAACTGATAACTCTTTCAGACCCACTGTGAGCAATGCAAACAAAGAACACGTTCGCTTTATGAGGTGCGGGCACGAGGGACGTGCATCCCACGCGCCTTTTAAAATTGCAAAGAACCCGATATAAACATTCGTTTGTTGTTGCGTTAGTTTCCGTGAAAATCGAAGGCATCAGTATGTTTACGTATGTTTGTTTGTTTGTATCTTTTCTTTCTTTCTTTGTTCGCACACACAAACCGTCTTTATGCACTTTGCGGAGCAGTAGCTCTTGCCACAGGATCCACATAGTCTTCGAGTCTGATATTCAAAAATTCGCAAGCATTCTTGCACAACAACTTCTCACGCACCATCGTCGACATGGTCTGGTGCGTCGCAATCATTTCACCCGGCCTCCACTCTCCCAAAGGGAATGGATAGTCGCTGCCCATGACTACGCGATCCTCGCCCATCACACGCAGAACAAAATCCAGCGCACGGCGATCGTGGACGAGGGAATCCACCCAGAAGCGGCTTTTCTCAAAAGCAGAGGATCCCTCCCGGCTCGGAACACGTCGATGAAGTTGTGACTTGCCACGGGCATGATGCAAGGCGTCGCACATGTGGCATAAATCAGTGGCGCACTCGGCACAATACACCGACACCGGCGTCTCGTCACACTTTGGGCATTGGGTGAACTTTGGCTGCACCACGTAGCTCATCGGAGACTTGGAATTGTCTTTCGCACACAAGTCTGGGCGGCAACAGAAGCCATGCTCGATGCGCCCAACTGTGTAAGGAAAGCTACCACCACCGTGTGCAAAACACACTCGCAGTTTCGGGTACCGATCAAACAGCCCGGAGAAAATAAAATGACAAATAGCTCTGCACGTCTCCGCAGGCATGCCCACCAGCCAAGGAATCCAATATTTGTTGTTCTTGGGGTTGGTGACCATATCCCAGGGGTGCACAAAGATGCACGCATCAACTTCCTCTGCAGCCTTCCAGATCGGTTCGAAACGAGGGTCGCTTAACTCCCAGTCTTCGATGTGGCTTCCAATTTGAACGCCACGGAAGCCAAGCTCCGTCACGCACCGCCGCAGCTCTGCGGCTGCTTCCTCGGGGAACTGCATGGGGATGGTGCCGAGACCAATAAACCCTTTGGGGTTGGACTTGACAACACCAGCAAGGTCATCGTTAAGGTATCGAGCGAAGCGCACTGCATCCGACAGCTCCGTTGTCCAGTACGAAAACATCACAGGCACGGTGGACAGCACCTGCACATCGACTGTCATGTCGCGCATATCCTTCTCTCTAGCCGCCGCATCATAACAGTTGCACTTGATTTCACGAAATAGCTCCCCATTTTTGATCATTTGCGCTCGATCCGGTCGATGGTGCTCGAGCGTTGTGTAGAGATGGGGGTCTTTGAACGTTTTGCAGATGTCCAAGTTGCGAGGGAGGATGTGCGTGTGGACGTCGATGCGTGGAATGCGCTGAAGCAGCTCCTCCGCCTCCTCTTCCCTTCGTCGTTTAATGGCGGCGCGGTAGTCCTCAGGGGTGCGTCGCCAGATCACTGCTTTGTTGTGCGCATCCACGACTTTGGAGAAGTACCTCATTGGTAAGTACCCTTGCTGCTTTAGCCCTTTGGTCACAAAGCAGTGACTTCCGGTGCGGTGGGCGGCGACAAGCTCGGCACCCGTCGGTAATTGCACCACATTCGTCATGGCAGGGGAGTCAGGGTCAGCGAAGGATGTCTCTGGCGTATCCTGGGTGACGTACTCCTCGAAGGTGATGCCATCAGTCTCCGCAGCTTTTCGGTCTACGTAAATAAGAATCGATGCGTCCTTAT
>CYKH01000526.1:0-11478 GCA_001460835.1 Bodo saltans | reverse complement strand
ATGATTCGACGACGATGTGGTGGCGTCGTATGACTGTTTTTGACTGTGGCGGCGTGCTTGTTGTGGTTGAGTAGGTGGTGGCGGTGCCGATGCTTCCGCATAGCTTGGTGGGTCATCGTCTCGCTGCACTGCACTAGGCTGCAAGCGATCGGAGGTGATCATAGGCTCAGAGTTCTCATCGTCCATTGGGTGTGTGTATCTGTTTTGATGTCTCCTTTATTACTATTTCTGACCTCACGAGGAGTGCACCAAAAGGAAACAGTAATACTTTATGGACGCGGCAAACATGAGACACATGTATTCAGAAAGGCGGAAAAGTAACAACATGTTGATGGTCGTTGTTGAAGGATGTCATCACATCAGTATGCTTTTCCATGGGCATCCTCAGACACTTCATTCGCCCAATACGTCTTATTCGGCGACTCCTTCGCATTGAACGTGGCGGGATCTTGCAGCACACCGTCGTATTTATCCAACTCCCCTACGACGCTGGGGTTGAAGTCGATCTCTCGGATTCTAAGAATGGTGGCAGGGTGCTGCTGCTCCACTAATCTTGTTTGGCGTTTACCGGGGTCGGCGTAGTACGAGATGACAGATCTCATGCGCTTCTGCTCCTCCACGTCAGCCACAACACGCACGTTCTCCAGCAACGGGCGGCCAATTGCCGTAAACCTCTCACCTCCTACCATATGAACTTTCTTGATGGTAATGCGGCTACCAATCTCGACTCGCATACGTTGTACCGCTATGACATCGCCAACACTCACCTTGTACTGCATATTCCCGCAGCCAATCACGGCGAATTTAGGTCCTTGGTGGACAAGCGGATCCACAGCTTGCTGCACCTTTGAATTGTCAAGCGGAAGGCCGCCGGCAGTGACGACAGGGGACGTGCCCACGGCAGCAGCAACTCGGCAAACAAATGTTCGGAACATTTTGCCAAAGCTATTTTTTAACCTCCTTCCTCGAATCCTAATCGTGAGTGCAAAATAAGTGAGCAAAAAGACTGCAACACCATAACAACATATTTCACAAACGGGAGTTTTTCGTTTGATTGGCATAGATCCGAACAAAAAAGAATTTTGTCATCTTTGTCAGTTCTTTCGACTATCTATAAAGTAAGTTCTATTCTGTTTGATTTCAATTTAGTTTGTTCTTTTTTGGTCTGGGACGTTGCTGCTCGTGGACAACGGCCTTTTACCGCGACCTGGTGTCGAGCAATGTATCGATCGCCGCAAGAGCTTGAAGAAAAAAAAAATACGGCAGCAGCAACTCGGCAAACAAATGTTCGAAACATCTTGCCGAGCTATTTTTTAGCCTCCTTCTTCGAATCCTTTACCGTAAGCGCGAAATAAGTGAACAGAGAGACTGCGACACCATAAAAACGCAGCTCAGAAAGATGGGAGTTTTTTTTTCGTTTGATTGGCATAGATCCGAACAAAAGAGAATTTTGTCATTATTGCCAGTTCTTTTGACTCTCTATAAAGTAAGTTCTATTCTGCTTGATTTGTTTTGTTCTTTTTGGTCTTGGACGTTTCTGCGCTTTGGACAACGGCCCTTCAACGCGACTTGGTGTCGAGCAATGTATCGATCGCCGCAAGAGCTTGAAGATGGGGCCCTAACGGACGTGCGCCGCTCGACCGGCTGTGTGGAGCTGGCGGGATGTACAGTGGCGTAAATGCTGTAGGCGGAGGTGATGCCCGTCGCAAGGATGACGCTGTCGCGCCACCACCAGCACCGTCTGAGTCCGAAGGGCATTCATGCATTAGTTGGGAAAGACTTATCGGAGCGCGGCCAGAAGCCGTTGACAAATTATGAGGCAACTCCCTCAGCGGCACATAGTAGCTCACAGGCGTCGTGCTGGGCCCAAGTGCCCCACCACCGTAGGACGTCGGGGATGTGTCGTCCCTTGCGATCGACTCCGCCGCCACGTTGCGAATAATCGACATCGCCTCAGGGAGGTGCGCCTGCTGTCGAGGGAGGAGATGGTTGGTGTACCCCTGCTGGGTCGTCGTGGTGCTCGTGTAGTTCATGTCGAGGAGCGAGTGTGTTCCCTCCACATTCTCATCTCGAATGCCGCGTGACACCGGTCTCTCGCGATAGTCGTCGCCACCGAGGACTCGTTGTTCCTCAATGAACATGTTAAGGGAGTCCATGGAGTGGATCAAGGCGGCACGGGCTTGTTTGCTTTGATGAAGTTCCTCGCGCATCGATGCGAGTTTCGCATCTTTATTCACATTCTCCTCTGCAAGGACTCTGCAACGAATATCGAGTGCTCGGTAGTTGTCCTCTAACTGCGCGAGGCGTCGACGCAGATCATCTCGCTCCTCGGTTGTTTCGTCGTGACGGGCCGACAACTCCCCTAATTCACGTCGGTAGGACTCCAGCTCCGTTCCTGTCGAAAGTCGCGCCTGATCGACAGATCGGTGCGCCTCTTGTGTCGCGGAAAGCTCTCTCGTCAAGTCGTCAATTCTTGTCGCCGCTTCGGTTGCGGTCGAAGTGAGAATCTTTTCGTAGCGCGTCACTGTCTCGTCGAGCTTGGCGAGCAGTTCTTGCACACGCTGTTCGTATCGGTGGATGGTTTCTCGCTTCTCGGTGCGTTCGTGCAACAGTGTTTTCTCTAATTGTGCGATTTGATGCTGAAGTTGTTGTGCCGTGGATGCGTGCATATTGCACTCCACTCGAAGGACTTCGTAGCGCCGCTCCGTCTCTGTCAATGTGATCCTTGTGCGTTCTTCGGTGACACTACCGTCTGCAAGCTGAGCACGGAGCGATGCAATTTCTGAGTCAAGATGTTGCACTCGAATTGCCTCCGCATCTAGCAGTCCTTGCATGTGTCGAACCTCTTGATTGCGATCTTGCAGCGTAGAGGATGTCGTCTCGTGCGAGGATCTCTCGGAGGTCAAGTGCGTGTTGGACAGTTGAAGTTCCTTCTTCACCGCCTCATATGAAGCCTCTACATCATGAAGGTCGTCCCGCAGTGATGACGACTCCATAAGGGCATCGCGTAACTTTCCATCTAGCACTCTGTTCTGCGCCTGAGCTGCCGACAGCTGCTCCTTCAAGACCACCGCACGTTGTTGAAGTTCCATCACAGCCGTCATGCTCGCATGGACACGCTCTTCCTGCCTATCGAGTCCGTCGTCGGCAAACGCTCCACCGCCACCGCGGGTGGGCGCAGGAAGCGGCACGAGGGAGGGGCTGATGGGTGACGGTGGCAAGACGACTCCGAGGTACGCCTGTTGTGGAGGTGCTTGGAAAGCGGTTGGCTGCTTCGATGAGTTGAGGGCAACGTCGTGACGCTCGTCTTTTGTTTTTTGTCTAGCAGCTTGAATATCGCCACGGAACCCTGCGCCACCGGTGGTAGCTCCTCCCGCACCACGACGCCGCTCTGGTGATCGCACGACGCCGTTGCTCTTGTTGACTCCCCCCACTATGGAACTGTTCATGTTGTACACCATCGATACATTTGGCGTGCTCCTTGCAGACTGAGGGCCTGACGTGATAGCCTGGAGGACTGGGCGTTGAATCGTGATGCCCCTGGCTGCGTCGATCAATAGCCCATGAGTGGGAGCACCTAGCAACCGGAGACACCCACCAATGCCGCTGAGCAATGTTTGAATGGTTTTATGAAGCCGCTCTGTCGGTGTTGGTTGTTGTCGAGATTTGATCCCATCATCTCCTGAACCACTGCTGCTCGTGCTATCATCCGACGATGCGCTGCCGCTGCGGTTATTATTGAATTCTTCATCGCGGTCGAGGCGCTTTGAGGTTTTGTTTTGCTCTAAGAACTTGTCCTCAACATCTTGTGCCTTCAGTAACCGGAGCTGTGCGTTGGTGGTGGCCTGCAGCTCGACCAAGGTACGCTGCAATGTATTTTGGATCTCTTGAAGGGTATCGGCCGCTGCATGCACTCGCCCAAGCTGGGCAGTGGTTGCTTTCACTCTCTCAGTTTCTGCCGCAAGACGGCTTTCTAAGTCAGACTGTTTCTGATGTGCAGCTCGAAGTGCTCCGTCGACGTGCCTGTACCGAAGTTGTGCTCGTTCCGCATCTGCTGCAAAAAGATGTTTCGCGTTGGGCAAATACCATTTGCATAACACATCCATCATGGCCGATCGCTTGGCGCCCATGGACCACGACCTCATCAAAATATTTTCCTCAACCCCACCTGCAGCGCCACCTGATGAGGATCGCAGCGACGCGACTGCTGGGGACGGCGATGTTGGCATCAAGGGCTTGTCCAGGTAGTTTGTGAGGCAGGACTCGAAGTTGGACGTCCAATCCAGTGGGGAGATCAATTTAAGCACGTCGTCGTCGGAAAGCTGATTTGCCATTCCACGAACTGCAGCCGCAGCGCTGTGCGAGGCGATGTGATACGTCTCCGTTTCTAAATCAAAAAAGGTTGCCTTCGAGACTTGACCAAGAGCATCGTCCAAGGCGTCCACCACACTTTGCCTTGGGCATAGAGGTCCACATAAATCCTGAAACGCGCTGTGTGCTGCCTTCCTCACTAGCACCTCTACCTCGTGCACGGTGTTGTACCGACCGCTCAGAAGAGCATTACGGGACAGAAGTTCAAGGCCACTGCATAGAATGTAGCGATGGATCTCAGATGTGACCACGGCAGCACTTTCAATCACGACATCGGATGCCAAGGACGAGGAGGCGGCAGTGCTACCGTTAAACAGTAACAATGAGTGCACAAGCTGCAGCGTCAGAGGTGTGGGGGTCGGCAATGAAGCACGATCGAGCAATTCACGCCGTTTGGGGGGATCTAAACAAAGTGGCTTCGTGTGCCACGCTGCTGTGCGGAGGGCCGCAAGTAGAGACTCCTGTCCGCCATCTCCTATGTTACCGCTGCTAAGGGCGTAGTGCAGGGATGACTGACTGCGGCGGAGTGATGGGCTTGGTGGAGCACGCGAGGCGGTGGAGGAGCCCAGAGACGCAACGGAAACAATAGTAGGATGCGCAGAAGAGATAGGGAGTGACAGTGTTCTCAACGCGCTTCTATTCCCTTCATCGATTGCATCACTTCCGTCACCACCCACCACAACAATGGACACTGTCGTCTCTGAATGCGCCGCGACAGGAGCGTCCGCTGCACGGAGGGCGGCAACGGAGCGCGATAACGATCGAAGGGACGCGATACACTCTTCGATACTTCCTACAAGAACCCAGTGGGACACAAGGGAGGCCAGGGTATTCACCACTCGTTGCGATAATGACGTGACTTCAAACCCAATCACGCGGTCAGACGGGATGGGACGAGGTGCTGGAGCGCTTCGTCGCCCCTCTATCATATGGTGCTGCGATGCACCACCACTACGGGGGGATGACGCAGACGGCGGTGGCGTGCGCAGCGTTCGTCGAGGCGATGATGCCGCTTGAAACGACGCCAAAGGTGAACGCACGTCTCCATCGTCGTCGGCAAATGCAGAGTGCCCACCGCCGCCACTCTGCCGATAGTGCGTGGACGATCCACCAGGCGCGGTGTAGGCATCCACCATAGTGTGCAAGATGTGTGCTGGTAGGAATGACACGCCGCCCACATGACTGAGAGACCTCCCACCGTTGGCCACCACCGCAGATGCATCGACAAGTGCAATTGTCGCCAACGTTTCTGGGGAGGAGAAGATGGACGATAACATCTGATGACGCAGAGATGACGACGCATCCGTTGCTCCTTGCTGAACGCGCTCTGCCGCCTGGAACATACGCTCCAACGGTGCGACAAGAGATCGTTGCGACAATTCCGAAAAGCAGCGCTCTACTTCATTGCGAGCGTCATCTTCAGAAACAACTTCTCCACGTTGGAGCCACTTTGTCAGTGTGGGTACGCAACTCCAGACGGTGTCAACACCAGCACCGCCACCTCCACCTGCAGAAGATGATTTCGTTTGTCGCGAGTGGCTGAGGAGCTTCTCCCAGCAAGAATCGGCGCTGATCGATAAACTCCCGTCGTCGGATAGAAAATGCATCGTTTTGGGGGCTTTGATCGGCGTGTCGCTATTGCGGTGACTCTTCCTTCGCCGTTCTTTTGTTTGTATACGAGACGCGAATTCACGTATTTGTTGGCGACTCTATGTTACAATCTTTGTTCCTTCCGCGTCAGTCTCAATATGAAAAAAAGAAAACGAATGATAAGTTTAAGCCGGAGAGAACAGTCACGGGAGTCCAGTGGAGGAAAGGAATAAACGCGTCCTCATTATGCGTGCAAAGGAGCAGAAAAGGAACACGCAAGTTCACATTTAACAAAGGAGTGATGATCTGCTTGTTTAATGCAACGTGTGTGTCAGCAGCAACGACGTTAAAGTAGTGTGGTGGGACATCGCCACCAAGATTCGGCAGCCTCAAGAGAGAGCCTCGCCGAAATAACAAAGTACACAAAACAAAATGGTCGTGCGAACGTTCGGTCGGACACGTTTCAACAAATCTCGTACGTTTTCATCAAGATAGGAGGACTAGCCATCATTCACAGATTACTTCGTTGTGTACTTGTACGTAACGAGGTAGCACGGGTACGCCTGATCCAAGTCGTACACCATCAACCCCCGGAACCTGTCCGTTAATGGCCCATCGATGGAGTGATACCCAGGCTTTGGGTGTTTGATCTCTTTATCAATTGCCGCACGCATCTCGACGTTCCCGCCTATCACCGATGCGAGAAACATCTGTGCCTCCCCAGTCGTCCCAGTTTCATGGCGATAGGTGTGGGAGTAGACAGGGTCGTACGCAAAGTACGCCGCTCGACCAAAGAGGCCTTTCTCCGAGTACCTATGATCAAACCCATGTTGAGCGATCAGCATTGGGTCCACACCTCGAGTCCCATGGGCTAGCCAGCGGTGTTCATTGCATCCATGGTGCCCGGGCTGGTCGAACGCTCGCACCTCACGCCCAATCTGACGACGTTTCTCTACATAACGCTCGTACAGTGCGTCATTCTGCACCCTCTCAAGCCGCACAATGGTCCACAGTGAGGGGAACTGCATGTTGTACAAGCAGTTGTGCACGTCACAAAACTCAAGTGACGTTGGGTCGACTTTAAAGAAGCGAACCGTTGGTCCTGTCGCGTCTTCCTCCTTGACCATCAGCGGCTTGGAGAACTTCTGAGATAGCAACCAACTTGACGGGGGACGCACGAGCTCGTTACCGCGCTCAGCGAGCCACATCGACACTTCGCAGGCAGCGGCTGTGACGCTCAGCTGATCTCCAAAGAATCGACAGACAATTCCGTGACCCCATGGAGCCGCCTTGGCGACTGTCATGCGCTGGGCGAAGGGGGTGTGTGCCACAAACACGCGCTCCGCAACCTCTGCAAGCTGCAAGCGGAACTCCTCAAGGATTTCGTGCACGTCCGCGAAGAACGTGTCGGCATCGCCTTGCACGCGCAGCCGCATGAGCTTATCGGTTCCAGAGAATGCACCATGACGTGATGCCGTCGTCGTCGCGGGCGACACAGCAGCGGCGTGCTGCTTGCGAATGCTGTCAAACCGTCGGAACGGCTGCTGGAGCACCGCGGTGAGTGCCACACAGCTGTGTCGGAGGGCCACCCAGTGAAGATACTCCAGCACGAAGCCCCATGAGTGGCGATATTCGTGGAAGCAATCAGCGTCTGGAGGCAGGGGGATGTGGAGCACGACAGACGCAGCGAAACGGTGGTGTGGCGAATGTTCATCAGCGTTGTTGTTCTGAACACCAGAAGAAGGCGCAGCTTGAGTCAAGAACGGAAGAGCATTGATGCGGAAGTACTCTTCTTTAAAGCTAGGGGAGAGGAAAGACTCTTTCACGGTGAGAAATTGTTTCGAGACGTGCTGCCCTACCTCTGGTGGCGGCGGTGGTGATGTTACATCTTGGTCAGCAGTTGTAGTGACATCCACTAACGGAGACGCGTAGTCTCCAACTTCACTCTGCTGCAATGCGGCGCCATCAGCGCCGTTTTCTGCTGATTTCTCAGCTGCTGCTGCTGCATTGTCTAGCGTCATGTTAATAATTTTATCCATGACGCTGAAGTCCACCACGTCCAGATGCTCGCAGCACCCCTCTTCAAGAAGTTGTCGAGCTCGAGTTACAAGCGGGTGACGGACAACGAACACTTGATTCGCGTCGTGTGTGCCTAGCTTCCATGATGCCAGAAGCGCTTGGCATTCCGCTTGAGATATAGGACCATTGGTGGTGAGAAAACGTAACGGGCCGAACATGTTCACGTGCCCCAAGGATGTCGACACGGAGCCGTTCTCTTTGGTCAGTGGCGTCGAGAGTGGGGTGGATACAGCTGCATCAAGCGCCGCCTGATCCGAATTTGTCAATCGTGCCAACAACACGTCATCTTCGAACTCCGATGCGGTAAACGCGTCCACGATGACCCCCTCACACGGGAGAGCAAAGCGAGAGATCTTACTGTTGAGATCAATCTCGTGCAGGAGCCACTCATGGCGGTGAAGGGAAGTGAGACCCATTCAGGAGGCAAGTCGGAGAAGGAACCCATGAGTTCGGCATCCGCGGACACTTCTTTGGCAAGGTGCTTATCGATCGCCCCTTGCGTGAGGAAATAAGTTGTATTTGCCAACTTCGCCTTTGCCAAGTCGACCACAGCTTTGGTAAGCGCAGCGCGAGACGCAAGGGACTCTACAAGACGCTCTTCCCACACCATTGGGGTCAGCAAGCGAATGCACGGGATACTCTCGTCGTCCGGAGTCGTTGCGGCCGGCGTCGTGGGGGTGGTAGAAGTCGAGGCGCTATGAAGTAGCCATTGGCCCTCATCGATGTGCTCTCCAAAGTACACATCGCCACGTCCACTGCAGTGCAGTGGCCATGATTGCTCTCCCCCGTACCACGCTCTCTCCACCTCTAACGCCTCCTCCTCGGTAAGGGCCGGAAGGAGCTGCGCCATCTTACTCAGGTCAACATCACCGCCGCCTGCCGCAACACTCTCCCTTACAGAGGCGGGTATTTCAGTAGCGCCAAACGTCCCAGTCCGCCACATGTCCGAGCGGAGAACAAATTTGCGGAAACCTGAAATACTGCGCATGGTCTGCCCTGGAATCACAGCGATACGCTCTTGCAGGCTAGGAGCGGTTTCCTTGTTTGGTTTGTAGGTCCAGACAGGCACGACGCCGTCAGCAATGCTCGACACCACCACCCCGACGATCAGCTCTGAAGTGGTAGAATGGAACAGACCTTCACTGAACAAACCTGTGGGCATTGGCGTTGCCTTCACCACCACAGGTGTGGGCACACTTGGACGAGAAGTCACGGCAGGAGGAGGATCAATCGATGCACTACCTGTTGCTGCGTGAGAAGGAGTATCAGTTAGTTCTGTAGTGGTGGTTGTGGTGGTGGGCGGATTTGACGTTTCAGGTGTTTGATCTTTTTCGG
Organism: Bodo saltans; assembly: GCA_001460835.1. Lineage (NCBI taxonomy): Eukaryota > Euglenozoa > Kinetoplastea > Eubodonida > Bodonidae > Bodo > Bodo saltans. The sequence continues at coordinate 2,103 of CYKH01000526.1, read as the reverse complement.
CCTGGGGGTCATGATCGGGTTGGATAGACGACGGCTCCACCGCCAACTCGGCTGGTTCGTCCTCTGCTGAGGGAGGGGTTGGTGGTGGTACGACGGGGAGCTGCGGCGTTTCGTTCTTTTGGTACCATTTCCGGCCGCTGCGATGACGCCGTGGGGTGACGAGTGCAAACCTACCCGCCTCAACACAGTACACGTAGTTCTTACGGTTGTCACGAAACTCTTGCGTGCCTGGCTTGTAGCACGTCAGTCGAAGCCCAAGGTCGAGGTGTGTCACACCCGCCTCCCCGCGGCGCCATCGACCGATGTGACGGTTACCGACGGTGAGGGACGTTTGGGATGCATTCCCGACGTCTGTTCGACGCGTGTACTTCCCCTCTACCAACCCACCTGTAGACCAACTAACGCCCTCCTGAAGCTGGTTGACGCCTCCGTCCATGCGGTAGACGCCTGCAGTCATGGTGGCACCAAGAACACATCCTTGCCCAATGACATTCTTGTCAAAATTCATGACACCAGCAGAGAGCACCACTTGATCTAGGGGAAGCAGGTCGGCACAAGGGATGTCTTTCGGTGCGCTTGGTCGTGGGGACAGTCGGATGCCTAGTAGGAGTCGATTGTAATTGTTCTTAAACACACCAAACAAGCCAGAGGTGAAGACACGATAGGTAGTGGTATCTCGCGTGACACCAGCGGTGAGCCTCACGCCAATCCCCTCATTCATCGCCTTCTCATTCTCCAGCGTTGGGACCCACGCGCCCACCATAATGTTGCTAGTCGAGAGATTGTTGGGCACCAGAGTGAGCGAGCCAGTTACGAACACACCGGCGGCATTCCAATCCCCTTCGAGCATCGTGCCGGTGGGAAGCAGCAATGCACCGCTGATCGGCAAGTGCGTGGATGGGTCCATGATACCTTTGAAACAAGCGTCTGCGCCAAGAGGCGGCATCCGTACCGTCACCCATTCCGCACTGCTCTTTGCCTGCAGATATGTAGGCGCTATGACCGGGGCAGGAGGAGGTGGAGAGGCTGTTGGGCTCGCTGCGGCTGGTCCTTTGTTTGGTGGTGCAGCAGACGGTGCGGCGGACGGCTTCGCCGCAGGTTTTGGAATTGGAGCTTTCTTCGATGTTGCCGCATTCGCCGCTGGCGCTTTCTTCGATGATGATGCAGCAGGTGGGGGTGGCGCTGGATCATCCGCGAACAGTGCTTTCACCTTTTTGAACATTGCGAATCTGACGACAGCAAAAAAGAGAGATCATAAATTTAGAATTAGAAAACCAAAAGAAGTAGACTTTAAAATTGACATGATGATTCTTTGGGGAAACGGATTTAATCCGCGTGACAGCAAAAAATGAAAAGTAGTACGGTGGTTGGAAGAAACAAAACGAAAGTGGGGGCGGGCGTAAGGTGAGTGTGGTGGTGCGCAGTGTAACAAAGTTGACTTGAACATACACCTCCCCATTCACGTCTCTTTTTGTATGTGTGTTGTTGTTGTGATGTCTTTTGATGTCTTTTGCTTTGGTGTGTGTTTCAAAGGATTCTTTTTGTTGTTGTTCTTGAAATCAACTTTGAGGCCTAGGCAAAGATGTGGTTTGTTTGTCGGTGGAGTATGGAAGAAGGTATTGTAGTAGTAGTGTGGTGACCTTCTCGTTGGGCCGTCAACGGATTCATCAATCCTCAAATTCTACAGAGCAACAATAATTCAGAGATAAACGATGTGGCGGTTGATTTTTCCCCCCTTCCATCTGCTCCCATGGAGATGAAAATATTTCAAGTGCTGGTTTTTGTTGTTGTTGTTTTTGTGTGTGTGTGCCGTTGTGTGAAGTATAACGGGAGGCGCTTGGTGACAACGCCCGTTAAAGAGTGTGAGAGAGATATCAGTTGAAACAAGGAGAAGTGAGTGTCTGTGGAGAGAGGAGAGGATGTCATCAGCAAAATTGGGAGGGACGGTGTATCTTTTTTTTCCTGAGATCTTTTCGTGATTGTTCTTTTTTGAGGGGGGGGTCTTGCGTTCAACTGCTTTTATCTTTTTTTTTCTGTCGTGTGTGAATGGATGGGGGGGCGAGCATTAACTCAATAAACCAAAAACACGGTGGACAATCAGCG